>JAQGBY010007557.1:0-11617 GCA_034698785.1 Mycogona germanica
CAATATTAAAAAACATAAAATAATCAAATAGATATTTTAAAAATGATTCTTTTTCAATTTAACATAATAAATGTCAATCGATTGAAAATCCAAATTTATGCTGAGGCACCACTGCATGACGTTATTACTGAGACGTGAAAAGTCAGTTACTTCACATTTAATGTTTGCGTTTATCGTGTAAACGGTAAATTTAAACAATTAATTTTTATTTCATTGGTGGTTACTGTAAACCCAGACAAAGCCGGGTAACATTCTTGTTAGACAACAACTCTGACAAATGAGTACTCTGTAATTTAATTTTTTTCCACGCCATTTTACCTCATACAGCAAAAACTATTCCTCATCTGAATATCTAAGAGTAAAAATAAAAACGCAATTGGCGCTTCTGTGACTAAGAAGCGGTGAAAACCAGAGTGGTGTAAATAACGATTTAAAAAAAATATATATTTTTAGTTATGGACCAAATTGCAATCTTGGCATGTGATTGTATTGTTTGAAAATGTGACGTAAGTCTTTGGGATTGTTGCGCGGCCAACAGAGGGCAGCACAAGTTAGATAAGTAAACGCAACCGTTTTATAACACTTCTAGTAAAACCTCTTTTTTCAATTTAAAATGCATCCTTGGCATTTTTTATCGAGAGAAAATTAGGATTTTGCGGGATAGCAGTAAAACATTGAATTATGAAGTATCGATAGTTTAAGGCTATTCGAATAATGTCCCGTTTTTAGATCCTGGGTGAAGCCGAGTTCTTTGGCCTAGTAGGGTTAATCCGTTTATATTTGCGAAGTATTCCAAATTATTGTTGGTACCTAGGTTACGTAGATAGTTCTGTTTAATTTTCGCTATCATTCCTAATTTAGTTTTAATGACAATGTACAGTGCGTCTTAAAAAATAAACGAAAATGAGAAAATTACGTCACGCTACTTTTCCGGTAGACGACAACCAACATAAAATTCATTACAGAATACCGATCAGGTTCGTTTCACCATTATTATGCTAATTTTCCGTTCGTCTGAATTGAGATCTTGTCACCGAGTTTTACCGCGGCTAAATTTTATGGCGCGATATTATTATTTTTTTATTTCGCCGTGATTACTCAACGACCCTGTTCGTCATCATCCCCCCACCCCAACAGTGAGTGGCCTAGACGTCCTAGTCTCACCCCATAAACAAATGAAAACGGAGGGGGGGGGGGCTGTATACATGTATTTTGGAAGGAAAAAGTGAGCCGTTTTCCTAATAACGCTTAACGACGCTCGCGAGTCTCGCTTACAAACTTATTCGAGCGCGATAATGAAATTTTGAGAAATATTCGACCGGGTATTGCGTGCCAATCAGCGCCGGATTACGTCACACCGAAAAAGATCTACGTGCATTACGGATAGGATGCGATACTTGGATCGATTGTGCTGTGTGCGAAGGAATCTCAGTAATTCTTATAGTTGATGTTATGAGGAAATTTGTTTTCTTGTACAGTAGTTTCCAATATCTTGAGAGACACACACACAGTACTGTACCGTAATTTCAAAATGAAAATCGAATATGTATGCTATGTATGCAAATTGATATCGTCTTACACGTTACTACTCGTAAATTAAATCTTTCTATCATTTCTTTGTTGTTTATCCTTTGCTTAAAGATGACACTGGCTGCGTTTGTGAATCTAGAAAAAATTGGTGTTCTTCATAGAATGTTTAACAATGAATTAGAAACCAAGAGCCGTCCGTGGCGCCGTGGCATAAATTCTTTTGTAACTTCGCAGCCTTCGGATTTGGTCGCACTTACCAGTGCGTGCAGTCAAGTCCGAGGTGCGCTAGTTTTATTTTCAAATTTGTCATTTTTATCATCCTAAAGACAGCTGATGATTGCAAGAACGACTTGTCGTGACCCAGTTGGTTTAGCGACTGACTGTGGTTTCGGCGGTCCCGGGTTCGATTCCCGGCGCGGGATCTCGAAAATTTCGATCCCGGGGTACTGGTCGTTCCCCTCGCACAGTGCCTAAGCATCATGAGGGGGACGTATCGCCTGTAGTGCGGTTGACTACAGTTGATTGGAAACAAAAAAATACTGTTTTTTGTATTTATACTTTGTTGCGATTATGCAAAAACAAAAACAGAACCTGACAATAATTAATGGCTGAAGATGAAAATGAAATTTCATAACTATCATGGCGTATATCTACAATTACATGTACAAGAAGTGTACACTGTACATGCAGAAATAACTTGTTCTCTGCTAAAATATCAGAGAACGTCCTTTTCTTGCACTCCCGTAGAAATAGATCTGTTGTAAACGCGCGTTTCCATTGCAAGTGCATCGCTGCCCCGTGTGAAGGCAATCACACAGCACTTCTCTGCTTTACAATTTGCCATCTCGTTGTAGCAATGCGTTTTGCTAGTGCTGTGAGTGCTGTCATTGTAAATGCATTGCTGCCCGCGTATTGAGGCAATCACACAGCACTCCGCTGCTTTACAATTTGCCATATTTAGTAGGACGGTTTGCCACATTCACGTCAAATAATAAAAAAAAAACTTTTTCTACGGGAATTTTGAATGTCTATTAGAAAATAATTTAAATTGGTTTAACATGGTTCTTCGCATGTAGTATTTTTTTCATACTATACATGTAAATAGAACGATTGTACGTTGTTAATTTGAAAATAACTCTACAATTGATCAGCCGCGGTCATTCTAAAGCCCACTTAATTTTTGGGCGAATCAGGTGATGCACCGTTCGGTTTATCTGCCGCGGCTTTTGAACATATTTGAGATGCCGAGAGGCGCTTTGGATTGCAGGCACTCGTTCATCTTAGATCACGGGTTCAATTCCCGGCGCAGGCTCTCGAAAATTTCGATCCCGGGGTACTGGTCGTTCCCCTTCGCGAAGTGCCTAAGCACAATGAGGTGGACGTAAAGCCTTTAGTGCGGTTGACTACAGTTGATTGGAAGCAAAAAAAAAGTGGTGTTGCGTGAAACCGGTACCGTCTACCTTGGCTAATTATAAATATTAATTTTCTACGGGAGATGTGAATGTGGTCAATTTGTTAGATGTGAATCGTCATCGTCTTATCGGTAGTGTCAGTTCCCACGGTTTTCTAGTTTAATTTTTTCATTTTAAATAATAGTTTACTATTATTATGTTCGAAGAGTTATCGCTAACTGTCGTTCGTCTTTTTCGTCCGGTCTGTCCCGGGCACAGGTCCCATTTTTATTGAATAGAATGTTTAGCTGTTGGATTTATTTTTGATTCCAAACTTTTTGTTGTTTATTCCGTGACTCATGGAAGTTCACCTCATTATTTTTACGTTTAAATCCCACAGGTCTCGCGCCCAATTTTTTTCTTTAAAAAATTGGTGGCGCCACGGACGGCTCTTGGTCACTAATTGCAGAGCCGAAGCATGGTGGGGGAGGGGGCAGCACCGGTTATCGCACGACATAATATTGTCCACTTGGTCAGGTCGCCTTGGATAACATAATTGTCGGGTGTCGTCGCGCAGTTGGGGGCGGCTGGCAATTAACGAAATTTAGTTGGCTGTCCCAGTTTGTCGCCCGGGACAACGGTGTGGTGGACTGCTAGGGCAGTTGTCCAGGGTTTCTTACAAAGGGCGAAGGGACATTGAAGTCCTATTCGTTCTTTTTTGTCCAGGTTCAGTCAAATGGTCCTGCCGACCTCCTGACTTTCAATTTATTGTTGAGTTGAGCAATTGTTGAAATACAGTATATTGCGTTTGTGTTATTGGATAAATAACTGAGCTTCTTTTCGTGGTGGTGAGGGGCACCATTATTTGAGTCAGCCCTGGGCCACAGTTACGGTTAATGGCCCACTGATTAGGGCGGCGTCATTTTGCGGTGAGGCGAGGCACGTACATAGTACATAGGCGGACGCTGGCGACCACCGAGAGGGGGAGCTGAATACCGCTAATAAAAATAATGGCGGTGATAATAATCGCGCGTGTAATTAACCCTGGCCAATGATAAAGTGCGGTTTTCTCTCGTGTGTTTTCGGGGTGGAGAGATGAAGGAGACTCTCTCTTGACGTGGTGAGAAAAGTCACGTCTCTTATCCGGCATCTTAGGTTCGCAGGTTACGCTCGACCAGGAACAAAGTAAGTCGGCGTAAAGCGGCTTTTAGACCGGAGGATTTTGGTCGCCTGCGAGGCGATTTTCTCTGGTCGCGTTGAAAGCAAGAGAGGTATTTTATGGAGAGCATCCCCTCATCGTAAACAGTTTCCAGCAATGCAAGCTAACGCGACCAGAGAAGATCGCCTCCCATTCGACCAAGATCCTCCGGTCTAAAAGCCGCTTTAAGGAGGTCAAAAGTAATTCGGAATATCAGGCTCTTGATAACTTTTCATGCCTTAAGCTAGGCATAGGAGCGATACATCGCAGTTTCATGTAGTTTTCAGGAGTAAACTGAAAAATGGCAGCCTCGGCGAGCGGCTCTTTGGAGCGTTTGTCGGCTCCCATCTATATATATAAAAATGACGTGTATGTGTGTGTATCCTTTATAGACTCGAAAACTACTGGACCGATTTCGATGATTTTTTTTTAAACATTGGTCATAGTCCTGGTCACATTGTTACGGAAACAAAAATGTCTAGACATCATCAGATCGCTATCGATCATCAGATCACATAAACCGTGATCCCCAAACCTAGACTTCACTGCAAGGCTTCCAGGTGTGCTCCCCCACTCACTCAGAGAAACCTAACCTTCTTCTCTCTTTTGTGCTTCTCGCTGACGTTGGTTCAGAACCCCCTCCCCTCACAGTTTTCATTTAACGCCACCTTTCATTTAAAGCACGGGAAAGCGACAAAGCATGGGAAAGCGGGAAAACACGGGAAAGCGGGATGCAAATGAATTCCCGGGGAAAAGGGAAAATTGTGTGCACGAGGTAGTGTGACCGAGCCATTTAACCGGAAGCCACAGCAAGGCGTGGCCCGGGTTAGCTAGTCATGAATATAAATGTTCCTGTTCTGAAGGGAGTCTCTCATGGGATCCGTTTACTGAGCGCCTTCTGTGTGCTCACTGAGGGCTCCGCTCCGCTCTCGATATAGCATTAGCGGCAATGGCACAACAAGAAGCCGCAAATTTTTGGCGCTAATATTTCATGCATCAGCGCCTCTACTGATAAATGTTTTCTTTAAATCTTCGTGCAGCCGCGCCATCTGACCATATTGAGCAAATATTACAACGGCGTGGGAATGGAGCACTGCATCACTCCATTTAGGTGTAAATGAGAAAGATCTGCGGACCGTTGGTCGAAAGGGAGCGGAGAAGATTGGCTCCGTAGAAGACGATCTTTTCCGATGTAAACATAGCTTTAAACCAACATGACAAACTGACATTTCCGAAATCAATCGCTCGACCCCTAATGCGCCGTACATTACGGTACACTCGCTGGATCGATCGTACAATTCCATTGAAGTGCATCTCTGTGATGAGTGAGAACCCTAAACCCGACTCTTTTTGACTCCCGGGACGGCTTTTTTTGCGCTCGCCTATCTTGTTGTTTACATCGCTAATGGCATCAATGCCAACTTAGACAACTTAGACCTTCGATGCGTAATGCGTTTTTGTTATTGGCTGGGTCGAAACGTCTATTGGCAACTTGCAGCATCACTAGATGATGACACTATCCCATTGTGCAAAGTGATATTGGATCGACCTGCAGCGGCGGGTATTTATGATCCAACAAAGTCTCGAGGGTACGCCTATGGGATTTGCATGCGAGAAGCCAATAGGTGAGGTTGATTGCACTTCTACTGATTCCGTAGCAACATCTTCACTAATGAGCGTGTAGTTTTTTCTGTGCGAGACTGAAGTTCTAAAACCTACGATTGAATTAATCTTGCAGAATGCGAATTCATTCTGAGAGTGCTTCGAATTGACAAAAAAAAAGTTATTTATATATTCGGCGTTCTGATGTTCTTAATTGCACAAAAAGGAAGACAAATGCAGAATGATTTAGCTACTTTAAATTATAATTTTTGGAGAAAAAATAGTTTTACCAAATTGGACCCCTCGTTTTTTGGGATTTAATTGAAGCGTTGTAACACACAATGGTGTAACTCGATTTCTTAAAAAAAATTAGTTAGGGGCAAAAATGCCACTTTGGCATGTTAGCCTATTAAAAGATAGAAAACACGAGTTACACCACTTTTAGGTTCACTGCTTTAAATACTGTACGTTTCAGTGGTGTAACTCGTTACTTATAGTGGTGTAATTCGTTACTTATAGTGGTGTAACTCGCTACTTATAGTGGTGTAACTCGCTACTTATAGTGGTGTAACTCGCTACTTATAGTGGTGAAACTCGTTACTTACAGTGGTGTAACTCGCTACTTATAGTGGTGTAACTCGCTACTTATAGTGGTAGATCACCACAATTCGTTGAAATTTCTCAAATACGATTCGTTGAACTAATATTTCGATAAATTTCCTTGATTTTGGTGGTTGTGCAGGCGATGAAAGTGTTGTAACTAGTGTTTTTCAATTAAATAAAAACACGAATTACATCACTATAACCGCTTCATAGCGTGTCAGTTGTGTATGTACAGCGATTCATCGAAATGTCCTTTTAAGAAACAACAAACATAACAAGGTTTCTTGTGATGGCAATGAATTTGTGTCGTTCTTTCAAATTTCGGGAACGCCATTGATTACACGCACAAAGCATATGCGCTCTCAGTTCATTAGTTAGTCAATCCCGAAGGAATTTATGGAGTTCAGAAAATCGATAAAACCGTTTAATGGCCGTTAATTGAACATTTACTACAGCGAGATTAATTTTTAATTATTAATGAACGTTGGATGTGTGCCATCAATTAGTTTTCACCCGGCAATTACTAATTTAGATCATCATTTATTAATGTGGAAACTCATTTTCAATTTGGTGGCCGCCGGCTGCGTCACAAATCAGAAATTGCTCGTGTCAATCAATCAACTGATATGGCGGGTGCGTCCTAATTTTGTTTTTTGGAATTTGTTTGTACCATACGGCAACTACTGATATAATCGATTATCAATACTTCATCTCGGTGCGCCACAAGTTCTCGCGAAGGATTGCAACGCTACCTAACGAGCAACCAAGGAAACCATAATTTTTGTGTGGACGGAATTAAGCTCTGTGGAGGTTCGATCCAGTCGGAATCTTGTGGCCATTTGCAAATTATCTAATAACACTTCGATTTTACCAACATTTTCTGTAGTGATTCATTGTGTATAAAGTTACATGGAAACATAGTACTTCATTTTCGAAGAAAGTTTGTTAAGATTACTTTTTAAACTTAACAATTTTTGTGATATATTCTGAATAATAATTTTATACGCCAAAAGCTTATTAAGTTATTGAAATGTTGTAATACATAGATCCGATTAATCAGCGCGAAGCGAAATTTTAAAAAAAAGCCATTCCCTTGAATTTAGTTATTTTTGTGTAAATTAATTCAGAGAGTATGCGATTTTCGAAAATTTACTGGAAAATGATAAAATTAAATTACGTACGCGTAATATTAAAACTTGCCTTCAAATGATAAACTTTTGTGTTAGATATACTGCAAGTGATAATTTTATGCGCCAATGCTACTTAGAATTGGTTGCAAATGGTTTAAAAAAATTTATGCAAGTTTACAATTTGTACTCAAAATTTGTTAATTTTATTCCCATCATTGTGTGTGTCGTTCTATGAAATTCTTCAAACCGATTGCGCTCTTTGCCCGAGTGATGGCGCTCTCTGCTGACGCGTAATTAAATTGCACGCATGAATTTTTTCCCTCTACGTCATGTAGACTGGCGTCACTAGGGAAATCTACGGTGTTTGTCAGACGAGTGCTTGACGCGCCCACCCCGTTATCTGGTTTGCCTCGATGAGGTCGCGTCACAATCTTCTGATTGTCTTGTAAATTATGTTTTCGTACAATTTTTGATCGCCCGCTCGCTATCCATCCGTTTGACGATTTTTTTCTTTCTCTTTTCTTTTTTTTTTCTTAGCACCCCTCTCGTAGGAATTGATGGCGTATGCAGCGAGACGACGATAACAACGACAAAAGGACGTGATAATTAACTAACATCAAGTACCCGAGGGGGCGGCAAATCTTGGGCTGCGTCGAACTCTGGAACGCCTCCACCTGATCTGAAGGATGAACCGGAGTCTACACGCATCACTGCCGCGGCGCTTTCAGCGATTCCAGCTTTCAGTTCGTGGTTCCAGCAACGCTTGACGAATAGATTGGTCGACCCTCTGCTGAAGACGTCCGCCTCGAGCTTTAAACCACGGATATATATTTTTTTGAGGGGACGCGATCTCAACAGCAGAATTTTTTCAGTTTCCCGAGTTAGGCGCGCAGAACTGACAAATCGGAATCGGACTCGGAATTTTGATTGATGCCCCCGACAAACCTTCATCTTCAGGCGCTGCTACTGATCCCGAAAAGTTGACTTTTAACTCGATCGAACAACATCTTCAAGTGTGTGGATTACTAGTATTCAAGACATTTAAAAGCTGTACCATTGAATTAGTACATACCGAGGAACGACGTCGTCATTGATCGAAACCGACATTTGGGGACACTCTGTTTCAAGTTGAATTTTTAAATACAAATTCATTGTGTCGTCTTATTAAAGAACAGCACTTACTTCGTCGTGTTTTTAAACAATAACTCGTCATATTTTCGTGAATCAAGACATCATCTTCACGTAAACCAAGACGTCATTTTTACGTGAATCTCAGCACAGCATCTTTACGTGAATCAAAACGTCGTCTTTACGTGAATCAAGAGAGCATCTTTACGTAAATCAAGACAGTATCTTTACGTAAATGAAGACAGCATCTTTTCGTAAATCGAGACAACGTCTTTACGTGAATCAAGACGTCATCTTTACGTGAATCAAGAGAGCATCTTTACGTAAATCAATCAATTCTTCGGTATCCTCTGAATATACGAATCAAATTCCAACTTTACAAATAAAAATCGTTACAATCATAAGTGAATTTCATCTCAAAAGTGCTTCTATCAATCAAATGCCAATCAATGAGTAAATCATATTAGTAAAAATCGTCGCCGTCGTTCTCGACGCCATTCTGCCAAAATCGCCCTCAATAATTTCTCAAACTCGTCGCAATCTTCAACGAAAATCATCATTATCTTTTGACACGCGTCATCCATTCTTAAAGAAAAAGAAGTCCGTGCGTTGTAACTGTCGAAGCCCACCTTCCTCCCACCGCAGCCATGTTCTGTCCATTCCGCAAACGCTCCACCTCCGACAAGCTGAAGAAGAGCAGCGAGGCGCCACCGCTGGTGCGCACGGCCAGCAAGGAGGCGGGCGACCTGCCGTCCACCGGCCCACCGGAAGCGGAGGGCGGCGTGGCGGCGCCGCTGCCACTGGTCGGTGAGCTCAAGCGTGTGGTGTACAGCGTGTCCGGCACCACCTCATCCACCGACGAGCACAAGCTGGATGTCAAGCACCTGGTCGAGGCCGTTGGCGCTCTAATTCTGCCACCGGTGAGTGATCAGTGCATTTTTTCATACGACTAAGGGTCAGTTTTCACCACGAATTTGTTCAACTGTACTGTAGTTTCCAGTAAGAGCAGCGTGGTGATGCCATTCCCAGAATTTATCTCAGATTGCAGTGCTATATAAAAAAATTCTGTGGGATTCTGCCCCCAGTGTAATTATATATGCTAATGCAAAACTCATTAGTGGAATGAGTTCTCTGTTTGATATTTTCAGTAAATGCATGGTTTCTCGCAATTATAGAGTTGAGCACTCTTATATTGATCGCACATGTTGTTTGTTGCTTCGGCAACTTGAGCTCTGAAACCAAACATTTGTCAGCGAATATTCACAGAAAATGACAAGAACCGAATACTAACTAAGTTAACTAATTAACTAAACTTTTAATTAATGGACTACTCAGTATTTGACTGAAACTTTACAGAAATTCGGGATTAAAGTTATATGAAATGCGAGATGACAAAGTTTGCAGTCTGAATGGCGAAAGTTGAAAGAGATGTGTGGGTGGGCCGAAAGAAATTTGAAAGTCCAATGGATTGGTAAGAATAAGGAAATGGCAATTGTAGCAGGTTGTTCAGATACTCGGCAACGAAGATCGTTTAAACGAAAAAGTTAAACAATCTTCTCGAAGATACATAAAGAAAATTGAAATTTGCGAAAACACATCAGACAAACGTACAAACCCAACCCAGACTTTCGTCACTACCCAAGGATTAAAAAAGGAAATTTTTTACCGTATCACTGGCTATCAATATATTTCAGAGCAACCACGCTCCTCATCAGCGTGGTCCCCAATTCTAAGTAATTAACTATCATCGGCTCCTACCTCCTTATAAGAAATTCGGGATTAAAGTTATATGAAATGCGGGATGACAAAGTTTTCAGTCTTAACTTGTTTGCGCATGCGCATTATCTCCCTTGTTCTTTCTTATTGTCATTGCCACCTCTTGACTGATCGGCTCCAGTCTCCCAATATGATCTTATAGTGGTGTAACTCAGTTTTTTTTTCAAATTGAGAAAAAAGAGGTTTTACTAGAAGTGTTATAACACGGTTCCGTTTGCCTATATCCAACTTGTACTGCCTTCTGTCGGCTCTGTAGAAAACCTTTGGCTTACGTCATATTTTCTTTCTATAGTTTCCCATGCCAAGATTACATTTTCCGCTTATTACTATTTAAAAAAAAAACTCGAGTGACATCACTGTAGAACATCCCGACCAGCGAGTTAGGCTATCTGGTGTACAGAAACTAATCTATCAGCGCCAACATGTTCTTAATAACTCGTTAATACGAAATCTCATTTGTTTACAATGTCGTTTTATCGGTATTTCCCCCTCCTCACTCTACATGCCCGGTGCTGGGTAATATCCGCCTGGCTGCCCTCGGTGTCAAGACCCCTCCCCTCAATAATTTATCGACCAGTTATTACGAGTGCATTACGTGTGCTTGGGCGCGCGTTGTTAAGCGACCGATCTCTGAGGGCGATCAGACAGCGTTCCTAATTCGACATGAAACGTAAAAACGTCGGTTAGTTAAGCCGCGTTGCTGCCGTCGCCGTTGCTGCTGCTCCAGGAGTCGAGCGTCCTCCTGAGGCCTCACTGAAGACGCAATATCGATTTTTATTTCCAACAAAATGCACTCTTGTGTCTTAGAAAGACGAGCACGATCAATTTGTAAATCCTCTTTGAGACTCCATTCATGAAACTGGGAAATAGCGCTACACGATATTATTCGAATGGTCATAAACTATCGATAGTTCAGTAACGAACCTTTTGCAAATATCGCGCATCATGTGGCGTACGTAATTAAGCCACAAATACTTTCTCTTTTTAACCAAGCTACAACTTCATTCAAACCTCCCGACTCTCAGTTCCTCTGCAGTTGACGACATTTGTCCGTATATCTATATATATATATAAATGAAAAGATGTTTATTTGCGTGTGTGTATATTCTTTATGCATTCCTAAACCATTCATCCGATCACTATGAAATTTTGGGGATTTGTTCACTACATCCCCGAGATGGCTTATGCCAAATGTTTCTCTCCTACGATCATCAGATCGCTATCAGATCGCTATCGATCATCAGATCGCATCAACCGCG
>JAQGBY010007558.1:0-11613 GCA_034698785.1 Mycogona germanica
CCCAGGCTTAGTATAAGCTACCTAGGTAGGGATCTTTAACGTGTACCTGACATCGTACAGGCATGGGTCCCACGGCTTTACTTCCATTCTGAAGGAAGGCGCGTTAAGGAATTTCTTTTGCCCGAAAAATTTCGAAGGTGTCGGCCGGAATTGAAACCGCGATCACGGGCTAAGAGGCGAATGCGCAACCTCTCTGCCACTCAACACCCGTATATGACAGTGTATTAATTAGTGTTGAAGGAATGTGAATCATCAACTGTTTTACTGTGTTTGACATGTCACACGTCAAACGTCAAGTGTCATACATCACATGTAATGTGTTATAAGTGTATGTCATGTGTAGGACGTCAGATGTAAACGACTTCCTGTATAATTGCAAATGGCGTCATGTAGAATGCCACACGGTTCTAGTAACAAGCAATAAAGTAATCCAATGTAATCTAAAGTAATCACTTTGTTCTCCTCAGTTACTTCACCGCATTTCAACAGGTAATGAGTGAGTAAAAACGAAAATGAACATTTAAACTAAACATTTATTTTGAAAACCAAATGGCCTAGCTAGGCAATGCAATAAACGAGGTGAGTGCAAAATAAACACCAGCAGACATTTTATTTTGTTGGAGGAGTGACACCTCCGAGGGAGTCTGCCACCGCATCCAGGGGTGGCCTCAGTGGTGGTGAGCGTGTCGCCACCTGATTGGTGGAGGCACGCTCGGAGTGAGCTCGCCCCTGCCACCGAGTTCAGAGGTTGAACTCGGTGGTGAGCTCATGTCACCACCTGATTAATGGCGATGGTGACGCGCCACCTCACTCCAGGTGTGGTGGTGGGTGTGCAGAGTGTGGCCCTGTGGGGCCACCCTGCACACCAGCACCACAGGAGCCACTAGGTGGCAAGTGTGGTGCAGTGCATAGGTTGGCCAGCCTGCGCACTCGTCACCAGCAAAGGTCAGATTCGTTCTGCCTTTGTGTGAGCCACTTCACTTTGAGTTACCAACCGGTAAAGTTGTCTCTTCCCATTGTCTCGAATATGAGAATAAAGTTGTACTTTTCTACAGTCAAATAGTGATAGTGTGTTTCCTCATCTTTTGTGGTGCAATTCAATCCGGAACAATTAGGCTCGCGTTTTTCGGTGTTCTTCGGTGCCTTGGAGCCCCCTCCTGCAGCAGCCTGCTTCAATTTCCAACAGGTTATGGGTCCTGCAGCCCGCTGCTGCAGTTGAGCTGGTGGCTCTTTTTTCTCCCTTCCGGTCCTTTCCAGTCGAGTTGGGCTCCTGGAACCCGGTGGAGGAAACCAGTGAGGTGTGGACGTTTTTTCCCTCATCTGGCCGGAGCAACAAAGGATGAAAGCAAAGGAACATTCTGTGAGCTGGGGGTGTGCGCGTTTGTGTGGTGTGTTCCTCCCCCCCCAGGCTCAGGTGAGGGTTTTTTTCTCGAGTCGAGTGAGTGGTCTCCTCCTCCCCTCCCCCCCCGTGACTTTGCTACTCAGGGTTGAGTCAAGTGAGTGGTCAACTCCTCCCCTACCATCGGTGGTGTTCTTCCGGTTCCAGTGGTCCTTCCTCTGTTTGGAGCTGTGGTGGGGCTGCCCAGTCTTTTCTTTGCCAGGTGTTTGGTGTGTGGTGGGTCAGTGGAAGCAGGCCAAGATGGCCGAACAAGCTGATCCCACCCACGCCCCCTTGGTGGAGAATAGGGGCGCCACCCAGTCCACATCGCTTGGATTGAGGTGGCGGCTGCTCTCCATGAAGTTTCCTGGAAGCAGCATGAAGGACCATGTGAGCCATGTGCTGGCTCTCACCGTGGAACTCTATAACCGACATGGCATCTACATGGCCGATGAAGAGGTAGTGGCTGTCCTGCTGGCCAGCCTGCCAGTGAGCTGGCAAGCCTTCTCGTGGGCCTATGAGGGGCGAGGTGCCCCGCCGGACGTTTCCGGTCTTATTTTGGAGCTTATCGATGAGCATGGCCGCCGGCAACAGCGCATGTCTGCTCTCAGCAAGCAAACAACCCAGTTGGATCCTCTAGCGTTGGGCCTCTGTCCGGACTGTGGCCAGCGTGGCCTGCCGCGGCCGGGTGTATCCGGCTTGCAGCCGCTACGTCGAGGTGAACACCCCCGTCGGAGTAGGCGGTGTCGCCCTAGCTGCAGTCAGCAGTCACGAGAAGGAGATCCGCCCCTCAGCCTGCGCGGTGGAGCGGGTCTAGCCTGGCCCTCGTCAGCAGCTCCTCCACCAGCCTGACATCAGGTTCGGAGGAATGGGGTCATTACCCCCAGGGTCAAGGTAGAGCGCACAAGTGGTGCTTTGATTCCGGGGCCTCGGTACACATGACGCCTGACCCGCAGTGTTTCAGGAGCATCCGGCCGCCGGAATGCCTCAAGACCATCGTGTGAGCGGACTGTGCCAGGCTCCAACCGGCGGGGGAGGGCACATGGACTTGACCTGCCCCCTGCCGGGTGGGGTCACCAGCCATCTGGTGCTGGAAGACATCATCTACACTCTGGGAGTGTCCCTTGGCCTGATCTCCATGCATCGGCTGACCACCATGGGCTGGGTCATCAAGTTTTCCAGAGGTTGGTGCTCTGGTTTCAATGCCCTGGGTCGTCTGGCACTGCTGGCAAGCAGCGATGGCCCCGACGACCTGTTCTGGCTGGACTTGGGCCACGCCACACCGTGGGAAGCATGGGCGAGCGAGATGCCTATCGGGCTCTTGTGGCAGCCACCACCTCCAGGCCATCCCGAGGTGGACTCCGACGTTGTGTCATATGGTGTGACCAGAGGTGCGCTGATTGAGCAGCTGGATGTGCTTGGCATCTCGTAACTGTCACCACGTCCTGCCCCTCCCCGCTGTAGCAGACGTCATGTGCCACCACCATCATCGTCTCTCCTGCTGCCGCCACCTGTCCTCGATGAGCTAGGACAGTGCTGGGTGGCGAGCCCTGCGTCGTGTGCATCGTCTCCTCCGTCGTCGCTGCCTGCTTCTGTTGCGCCAAAGCAGCGCCGTGTTGCGGCCTGTGTGTCATTCCTGCGCCACCGCCGTCTGCTCCTGTTGGGCCGGAGCAGCCCCGTGCCATGGCCTCCATGTTGTTTCTCCTGCCACCGCCACCTGCTCTCGCCGGGCCAGAGCAGCACCGTGCCGCGTCCTTTGTGTGGCCTGCTCCCTTCCGGTGGAGTCAGCTCCGCAACGTGAACTCTGTCACGCCTTCTCTCCTACCACCTGCTAACATTGCTTCGGAGCAGTGTGGTGCTGCCTGCATCAACTTTGGGATCGTCAGCCGAGAACGGGACTGCGCCCTGGACTGGGTGGCCACTCTGTGTGAGTGGCACCAGTCCCTGGTGCTCTGACGCCGTATCGTCGGGGCTGCCCTTCCGTGGTGTCATGGGATGGAGTGGGCTGGTGGAGCCGTGGCTCCCAGCACCTCCAACAGTACTGGTGGCCAGCCTGGTCCTCCTCTGTGCTGTTCGTTCAGGAGGTCGCTGATGTCAGCCGCCCTGCTCTCCCAGGCCATTGGAGGGTCGCCTGGCTTGTCGAGGCCATCGTCATCCGCCTTGACTGGCAGTCAAGTGGCAATTTTAAGGGACATGCCTGTAGTTGCCTGCATGATTTTTACCATCAGCATTCGGCAGCGAAAGCTAAATATGCTTTTATCGTCGGCAATTGGAAGTGTGAGCTAATATTTCTATAGTGTTTTTCATGGCATTGTACACGGATATACTAGCTTTGAGACCATGTGCTTATTATTAGGGCTAACCACTCGAAAAAAGGTCTTAGTGTGCATGCGCGCACTTTGGCCTCCATCCCCTATAGCGCTGAGCAACTGTACGATGACGATTCACCTCTTTCTGTCCGTTTCCCCCTCCCCCATTGACCTGTAACACATAAATTGTATTTTTCCATTCTCTTTAAAATCTTAGCCAGTGAAGTAGTCACACATCCAGTTGTCTGACTAGTTCCTGTGCGTTTTTGTTGTAATTTTTACCCAAAAGACAGCAGATGATCGCAAGTGGTTTTGCGTGAAACCGGTACTGTCGACCATGGTAATTATAAGTAATTTAATTTTTTAATTTTCCTCGGGAGATGAGGATGTGGGAAAGATCAGTAAGTGTGAATTGCCGTTGTCCTTTGTCGTCAGTTGCCATGGTTCTCTGTTAGTTATCCTTATCGAATAATAGAGTGTTTTCTATTAATTTATTTGAGAGTTTCTCGCCGAATCTGGCCGTCTTTTTCTTCCGGTGCTGTCCTGGAACAGCCCCTTCTTCATTATGAATACGTTATGAATTTATTATGATTATTTTATTAAAAATGGAACATTAATTATAAAAAATGAATATCTCAAAAACAGGAGTGTCTTATCAGGATGGCACAAATTACGCCATCTGGAAACGTAAAGATGCAGACATATTAAAATCCGAGGGACTGTGGCACGTAATTGATAGTCAAACCCGAGACTGGCAAGATCACCAATGACTGGGTGACAGCCGACGCTAAATCTCAGGAACGATTAATTCTGAGCATTAATGATGCGCTCATGAACAGTGTTCAAGGACTTACTACTGCATGAGAGGTCTGGCTCAAGCTGCAAGCCAACTACGGGTGCGTATCATACATGAAACTGTACAGGTCAAAGCAGGTCTGTACAACATAAAGGACACACGTCGGGCAGCATGGAGGAGCATCTACGAAAGATCACCGACATACTGGCTCAAATTCGCGGCGCATGTGACGTGGTCCCAAATCTGGACATCATTGCAGCAGTCGTCAGGCGCCTGCCGAGCAGCTACAAGTCCTGGCTAGGTGGCATCCTAGGTCAGGGAATTGAGAAGATTTCTGAGCTCAACTTCACTCACAAGCTTGCGGGAGGAAGGCACCCTCAGAAGTACAGCCATGGCCAACGACAACACACAGACAATGCGCGTCTTCCATGACAACGTGAAGATGAAATGACAAAATGACAAGGCCACCCGCATACAAAGGAGGCACGAAAGTCTTTCAACTGCAACATGGTGGGCAATCTTTCTGCCGCCTTCAGGAAGCCGAAGAAGCAGAGGGACACGATAACAACGCCTCAACCTCAAGCAACTTTGGCAACATCCAGCAGTGTGCAGTGGGACGAGAGAGCTCTTACTCTATGTGTGCCAGCTGGCACCTCCAACAATGACAACGATATGTGGTGCATCGACTCCGGCACCACACACCACATGACCAACGATCGCGAGTTCTTCACAACGTATGAGTCATACAACGACAACATTGGAGTGGCTGATGGCAGTGACTTGAAGGTCATTGGCATAGTCCCCGGAAGTGTGAGAGTGCAACGACCGGCTGGAGATGTGGTTAGATTGGTTCTTACCAAAGTGTTACATGCTCCAAAGCTGAAGGATAATTTATTCTCAGTGAAGTGTGTCACACCCACAGGGCTAGTAGTCACGGTTGAAGACCAATGTGTCACAATATGTGAGAAGCCAGCAAGCACCACCAACAATGTCCTAATGTTTTTGGAGGCACTGGGAAACCTATATTGTTTCCAAGGCCTAGGCCCGAGAGCCAATGCACACCAAACACAAGGGAGCAATGAGATCAACAAGTGGCACAGGTGACTAGGACACCTTGACACTGAAGCCATCAAGATGATCATACGAAAGAAGATGGCTGATGGGATTAAAGTAGACTGCAGCAGTGATGTCAACAACACATGCGAGTGTTGCATCAAGGGAAAGTTAATGCATAAAACTTTTCAATCTAGCAGTTCCCAATCTGAAATTCCTAATGAACTTGTTCATACCAATTTATGTGGCCCTATTCATGTTCCATCTTTTAATAAAAATATTTATACCGTGACATAATAAATGTCAAGATATTGAGAAATGATTTTTCATGTTTTGCAAATGAATGTTTTCTAAAGTCGCAGGTTCAGGTGGCAGGAGCTGCATGCGAGTACATCGCAGCAATGAACACGAAATTTGGAAGAAAGCTGAAGACGCTATGAACTGACAACAGAAAGGAGTATGTAAGTCACGATTTGAAAGACTTTCTGTGCCAGGAGGGAATAGAGCATCAGCTAAAGGTTCCTCACATGCCAGAGCAGAATGGTGTAGCTGAACATAAAAACAGGGTGAATATTGAAATGGCAAGATGTATTTTAATGGATGCAGGTCTCTGCAAACTTTATTGGGCAGAGGCTGCAAATTGGGCATCTTATCTGCAGAAGCGTAGCACGGATACCATATGAACTATTTCATGGTAAAATACCAGATTTTAGTCACATTATCATGTTCGTTTCTCGTGTTTTCACCCATGTTCCTAAGGTAAAATGCAAGAAGCTGGACAACATAGCGAAGGAGGGCATCCTGGTTGGCTACAGTGAATCAACGAAAAAATACCACATCATGGACCCAATGACACACAAGGTTCGACTGAGCTGCAATGTGTGCATTATAGAAAATGCGAGCACCTGCAGATGAACACAGACAAGCTGTCAATGTTCAGAAGGGGTAAGCCATGACAACAACTGGGATCCGTACTATCTAGACAAAGACAAACAAGGTGAGCCAGCAGCTGCAACATTTCCAACTCAACATAGCTCAATGGTAGAGTTTGAGGAGGAGAAATGCAGCGTCAACCATGACAAAGTTGACCAACAGCCCCAACCACCACGAACGATGTTCCTCAAATGATGAGACAAGGACCCAGATGACCAAGAAAAACGTCAAGCAATGACCAGCCAATGATGGAGGGCACAAGCAATGATATGGCGAGTGCACCACCGGCTGAAATGGAACCACAAAGGTCTGGACGAACCATCCAGAGTGTAGCACCACCAAAACTTATGTATAAGGTGGAGATGGTCTACCACAAACCTGAGAGCTGGAATGAAGTCCAGGGCCTGCCAGCACGAGAAAAAGCTAAATGGGTTAAGGCAGCAGAAGAAGAGATTGAATCTCTCAATAAGCACCACATATGGGATCTTGCCGACTTGCCAACAGGCAAGAGAGCAATCTACTGTAAATGGGGGTTCAAGGCCAAGCAGCACAGCGCAGGAGCAGTCCACACCCACAAGTCACATCTCGTAGCTAGAGATTTTGCGCAAAGATATGGGAGTAACTATGATGAAACGTTTGCACCTGTAGTTCCACACGACATGATCCGAACACTGCTGTCTGTTGCAGCAACAAAAATGCTACATGTACGCCAACTGAACGTTCGGAGCGCATACCTTAACGGTGAAATCTCAGAGGAGCTATACATGGAGCAGCCCACGGGATTCAAGGATCCAGGAAATGAAGATAAAGTGTGTAGAATTCGAAAGAGCTTGTATAGTCTCAAGCAATCAGTGCGCTTGGAACACCAAGGTGACTGAAGCATTTCGAAAATTAAACTTTAAGCAAAGCCAAGCTGGCAAATGTTTGTTCACGCGGAAAAACAATAACGAAATGACATATGCTTTGTAATATGTCGACAATCTTCTTGTGGCTGGCAACAATGCGGTGATGACTGCAAATGTGAGCAAAGAGCTCAACAACCACTTCGAAGTCAAGGACCTTGGAGAGGCAACGCACTATCTCGAAATAAAGATCAAACAAGAGGAAGACGGTTCCTTCCTGCTGAGCCAGAGAAACAAGATAATCCAAATGTTGCATGAACATGGACTTAACAAACCAAAGCTTGCAGCAACGCCAATGGAGACTGGATTTCTGGCAGCCAGCACCGATGCAAGCCTAGGCCTACCACACAACAAATGATACCAACAAGAGATCGGATCACTACTCTACATAGCAACCATGTCACAACCCAACATTGCGGTGGCAGTTGGTTTCCTCGCATGACGAGTTGAGAAACCTATGAAAGCTGACTGGGACTCAGTGAAGAGAGTGATGAGGTTCACCACTACCAGCATTGACAATAAACTTTGATTGTCATTGAAGAGCAGCACAACTTTGAGATGATACGTCAATGCAGATTGGGCTGGTGACATACATGATTGCAAGTCAACAATGGGCTTTCTTCTGCAACTGGGGGACAACACGGTTGCCTGGGCCAGCAGAAAGCAAATGACAGTTGCGAAATCGACTGAAGCAGAATATGTCACAGCTTCCATGCCATAGGCCTAGTAATGTAACAATGTTTTGTTTGCCATGTTTATGTCTTGGACGTTTTGATGATCCGAGAAGGGGTGTTGAAAGAATGTGAATCGTTAACTGTTTGACAGTGTTTGACACATCACACCTCAAACATCAAGTGTAATATGTCACATGTAATATGTTATAAGTGTACATCATGTGTAGGATGTCAAATGTAAATGACTTCCTGTATAATTGCAAATGGCGTCATGTAGTATGCCACACGGTTCTAGTAACAAGCAATAAAGTAATCCAATGTAATCAAGAGTAATCACTTCGTTCTGCTCAGTTATTTCACTGCATTTCAATAATTAGCTTTCTGCATCTTTAATCATTTATGTTTCAGGTCATATTTGGTTTTGTTTTGGATCATGAACACTAAAATTTAAAAATTCCTTACAATGCCTGCTAGTGCAAGTAAAATTGTGACTGATAAAATTGTGGCTTAGCACCAATTGAGCAATGTCTGAAATGCTCTGAACATTGTGCTCAGTTTAAGGTCTTTCATTTACATGGTGATGATCTGCAAATCAACATTCATCAATTTTGTGCAGAACCACCTTCAAGCCACCAAGAGTACAGTTTTTATCCAAAAATTATTATTATTTTTTACTTCACTGTAGTCACTGCACTACATACATTTCTTAATCCCTCTTTTTGCTAAGGCACTGTGTGAGGGGCACATTTTCACCAGTACCCCAGGATCGAATAATCGAGAGCCCACACCGTGAATCGAACCAGGGACCACCGAGCAACAGTCAGTCGCAATATCGACTGTGCTATGACAAGTTGTGCAATTTTAGTAATTGTCTGGCACTTAACATTTTTTGTTTTATGTAAAAACCAAATTGCATTTTGCTCTTGTACAGCGAGCGTCACTTTAAACATTTAAAATTCGAATAATGATGCCACCGAGTTGCACATGCGCGAGATCAATTTAAAGAAAGTTAAGACCAACATGTGTGCCAAATTTTAATATAATAAATTAAAGATTTGCAATTTATTACCGCATTTCTAGCAAAATGTTATTTAGGCCACCCTGGAAAAGCAAATAACATGCTATGTTATTTGCTTATTACATGAACAGCATATAACACGCACAATGTAAAAACGTCAAGATGGAAATGTTGCCTGAATAACACATTAGGAAAAATAGGATATTACCTCTGGTTTGTGTTCATCTTGATAGATATGCATTAGGACATTTGGTACGTTGCTTGGTGGTTTGGATGTATCCATTAAGACAACTACATTTGGTGGTGCAAATGCTTTGCAAGTCGTCCTGGCAAATTGTATATTTTATGTGAAAAAATATGAAAGAGCATGTTAACCCTTTAACCGGCAATCCCAAAAGCATCTCGGGCATGGAAAGCTATGCTTAACAGCGAATGCATTTTCGCTTTTCAAAAAATCGTGGCAAAAATCTACCCTAAACAGAAAAATCTAAAGCACATGATTGGATAGAGCAAAGAACGAAGATTCCAAAAATATTGCACATTTGCAGTGTCGGTGGCGCCATCTAGCTCCTGCATCCAGCAACATTTCTGCAGGAGAGCCCATTTTCAATGTTTTTTGACATTTTCGAAAAGTGTGATTTTTGGAATGGTGTCTCTCACAAGAACAAAGACCCACAAGCGTCCAACAACTGCTGGACCATCCAGAATTGTGCCAGAAGTGTCAGATAGTGATGGTGAAAGTGATGTGAGTGCAGGGGCAACAGAAAACATAGTACATAGTGCAACAGAAGAATTCCACAGTCATTCGACAGAATCTGGCAATTCTGATGAGGACAGTGACAGTGCTGATTTCTCCAAATTGCGCATTTGGTCCTGGCTCCCTGCCCCTGCCGCCATTTCCATTTCAGGGGGTGCCGGTCCCAGCTCCAGCATCACGGATAATTTTAATGCTGGATCAGACCCCCTGGACCTGCTCAAAGTGTTTGTGCCCACAAAAATGGTGTGTGAAATTGTGCAGGAGACCAACAAGTATGCTGGTCAAAAGTTGGCCAGCAGATCACTAGCACCCAGCTCCCGGTTCCATCGCTGGACAGATATGACCACAGACGACTTCTGGATCTGGCTGGCCCTAGTCATCCAGCAGGGGGTGATCCAGAAGCCAACAGTTGAGATGTACTGGTCCAGCAATGAACTGGTCGAGACCCCCTTCTTCCGGCGCTACATGTCAGAGCGGTGGTTCAACACGACCATCCAGCAGGAGGAGAAGGACCACCCCTGCTGGAAGCTTTACAAGATCTGGCCAATGTACCAGAGCATGCTGGACAAGTTTAGAAATGTCTACACATCAGCCAGAGATATATCAATAGATGAGAGCCTGCTCCTGCACAAGGGCAATCTTGGCTGGAAGCAGTTGATGATGAGGATGATGATGAATTCACTGAAGTGACAGAGTTGAACTGAAGTAAAGTTCATGCCACTGAAGTGCACCCGGTTCAGCATTAAGCTGTACATGCCATGTGAGGCCAGCACCGAATATGTCTGTACCTCAATCATCTACACCGGGAAAGGCATGGCGCTGGGTGAGAAGTACAGTGACCAGCCACAGACTGTCGAGGTGGTGCTCACTCTGCTGGATCCACTGCTGGATAAGGGGTCCTGCCTGATGGTTGACATAACTGCACCTTCCAGGAAGTGCAGTCCCAAAGAAAGGTGGCTTCCAAACCCAAAGTTGTTGTTGCCTACAACCAGACCATGGGTGGCATGGACAAGGCTGACAAGGCTTACTATGACAGAGTCCGGAAGAGGAGCCGGATCTTCTACAAGAAGATCTTCCGGCACCTTTTCGACCAGACAATCTTCAACAGCTTTGTAATCCAAAAGCAGATTGGTGGGCCGGCCAAAATGCTTTTGGAATTTCATTTGCAAATTGTCAAATCGATCATCTTGACACTCTATAAAAACGAGATCCAGCAAATTGCTAAGCCTGGCCGCAAGATGTCCAGCGAGTGTCCAGCATGTCTGGTGGAGCGTCACTTCATCAAGAACATTCCTCCCACCAAAAGCAAGAATTTCCCACCCGGACCTGTGCAGTTATCAACACTAAGGTGGATAAGAATGGAAAGAAGATTTGAAAGGAATTGTGACTTTGGTGCCCATCCTGCAATGTCAGATTGTGTCTGGATCCATGCTTCGAGGTCTACCATACTGCACTGAACTTCTGACCAGGTAAGAAGAAAATTTTGTCACCTTTCTGGATCACTAACTGTCACCTCTTTCCGACTTCTAGTTCGGAAGTTACGATTTTTTTTGTGAAATCGTGAATTAATTCAAAATTAATTGGCCAGTGGGATGTGGGCCTTGGGAAATCAATTGGCCGGTTAACCCTTTCGCCGGCAAATTAATTTCCCGAAAGTGACAGCTGTACGGCGAATTAATTTTAAAAAGTCACTATTTTGAAAAGAAAAAATCGTATCTTTTGATCCGGAAGTCCTAGTCACTTGGCAGTTGGCAATTTGGAAATATCAGAAATGCAGCTTGCAGGATCACACA
>JAQGBY010007559.1:0-11613 GCA_034698785.1 Mycogona germanica
CAAGAGGCATGTACAATTTCAATTTAAATTCGATTCAGTTTCAGGTATTTAACGAATGTGTCATCACACGTTTAGTTCTTGTTAGGGCACGACCAAGATTTTATCAGGCTCTCACTGGCCTCAAATAAATAAAAATCTGATCTAGCCTAGGACTAAGCATTTTAATGCTTTGCCAACACATCAACAGCAAGGGCCCACACTATAAATATAGGACTTTCAGCTTAGATAAGTGGTATGCCTCCTTGGCCAACTTAAAAAAATACATTAAAAATATAGGCCTAGGCTATGTGAAGCGGTTTCAATAGACTTTGAGTTAGTCCGATGAATCGAGCTTACTGATATTTTGGAGATGTAAGCTAAACAAATACAAAATAAAATGTTGGGAATGCTTAGGTTAAGGATTGATTTGATGCCATTTCAGAGACCACAATATTCTATGCTGGCCTAGGCCCTAGGACAAACTTGCCATGTCTTCTTGACGTTGGTTTCGTATTTTCTGTCGGCCGCTCGACTTCACTTGAAGATCACCGGATATTTGGTCGGCCAACGGCAGGGCGACCATTCTCACCGGTTTCGTCTTCTTCATTTTACCCATGGCGTAATATTGAAAAGTGTAAGCTTTAAAAAAACCAAAACGTTAACATCAAACACGTGTGACAGACACCATCTTTGTATCCGGAATTTGCTATAGCGGATATTGCGCAGTTGCGGCGCTAAATCGCTAGTTGCGCATGTGTTTTCAAAATGGCGATCCCAATCGGCGCTGACATTAACACAAAAGTAACACCGTTCCACACCAGAGTGCGCTTGAGTATCCTATGTGACCGAAAGCTCTCCTAGATTTCACAACGATTCATGTTGTACGCCCATTTTTTGGAAATTATCGCCGTCTATCGACAAGTGGGGAAACTACGAATCATAGACCCGTCTATGGACAATGGCAATTGGGTGCGCTTCGTAGTTTTCCCTCTTGTCGATAGACGGCGTTGATTTCCGAAAAATGGGCGTACAACATGAATCGTTGTGAATACTAGGATTTCCCCATCAGGAACTTGTGGCGCGAACATTCCCGAAGTTTCCCGAAGAGGTCCGAAACGTGTAATTGTGAGAGACCGAAATATCCCGAACTTTCGTGACGATTCGGCGGCATTCTTGAATGAGCAATTTACTATGCGCTATTGAATGAAACTCGTATAAAAGGACACAGGCTGTGGCATTAAATATTCATTCACCATTTCGAAACCAATCGTCAACAGCTAAATATTTCTGCAACAAACATTGCTGAAACAGATTTATTCTTCCAGTTCATAGACAAAAGACTCCAACATTTCAACTTCAACTGCTCATCCAACAAATGGCGAATTACATGCTCGGATTCCCGCACCCGCTATTTGGAAGCGGCATGTGTCTGCGAGGCCGTGAACAACCCCAGAGTCTGCTGGATCTAGCCCCGACCATCGGACAGCTTTTCGACCAGAGATTCGGCATGACCATGGGTGACGATGACCTGCCTATTCCTATGATTTCCGCCAATCTGGGCCTGTACGTCCGACCACGCCACAACATCGATCGCCAGCAGAGCTGTGTGTCCAGTGTCCAGCGCGACAGCGCCGACGGCCACTTTCAGGTGTCGCTGGACGTCAATCAGTTCCAGCCCAACGAGCTGTCTGTCAAGACGGTCGAAAACACGGTGGTGGTGCGGGGTCGTCACGAGGAGCGCCGCGATCAGCATGGCTTCATCTCGAGAGAATTCACCCGTCGCTACGAGCTACCCCCTGGCGTCGAGCCAGCGAATGTCTTGTCGTCACTGTCACCTGAGGGAGTGCTAGTAATCCGCGCACCGAAGAAGGCGCCGGAGCCGGCCAAGCCCAATGAGAGATCTGTGCCCATCATTGCTGCTTCCGGCGTCACTGTCGCCGAACCACTTCCGGCCGAGCAGCCCAAGCCAAGTGACGAGACTGCGGCCGAAGAGACTGATAAAGCTGAATAGTTTATCTGTTCGCAACATTTTTATTATGTACATACTATTTAATTTAATTCTCGAGTTGGTATTGCGACGTCTATTTATACTGTAAAATGTCATTGGATTTGTATGTCATTGCTTTCCATAATTTACATATTGATTCCGCATTTGTAAAAGATTGAAATGATTTATTTAAAAAAAATTGCATTTCAAATGAATTGTTGATTGCAACTAATGAGTTAGATAAATCTGTTATAAAAAACCTCTGTAAAGTGCGGTTTTAAATATTAAAATAAAATAATGTAAACAAATGTAACCCTATGAAGAGTATTATTTTTGTGTTGAGTCAATATTTGTGATCTGCGTCGAGAATGTGACTTAGTAGGCAAAACGGATTTTTAAAAAGATTGCCCAGAAGAACGCAAAAAAAAACTAATTGATTTTCAAACACTTAAGACTGGACTGTAAAAGATTTTTCAAATGGGCATGGAAGGTTGGCAATTTTAAAATATTATTTTAATACCGGAAAAAATGTCTCACTTTATACACATTTTTACTCAGTAGTTAAGGAACGAACATCGCTTCACTAGATTAAAAGACGATATTCTAAGATCGGCAATACGAATTGAACTTAGATGTATAAGAAAAAATACATTCCGATGAAATCTTTTATAACCCTTAAATGTCCACTCTTTAATTTTTTTTCTTTACGGGCGTTTACTTACGAACTGCTTAATGAAATTGAATATAATTTTTGCTGTAGAAATTTCTGTAAATTTGTAGTATAGTGCAAATTATTTGAGGTCGTGCCATAACACACGACGAATCTGCAACTAAGTGTTCCAACGCACAAAACAGTTGTATATTGGAAAATTGCCATGACTGGGACAGCCAAACGAAGAGGACTTTTCTCTAGATATTTATAATTTGACAACTCTTCCAAATTTTTACATTCTGACCTTGCACGACTTCAGTAGTAACATTCAGATCGAGATCGCAAAATTTCAGCAATGGAATTTTATTCTACGAGTTTGACATAATCTCGGTTTGATGACATCAGTTAACACAATTGTTGTTACACAAGGCTATGCTGTAACAAAAGCTCCAAAATTTATTAAATAAATGAAGTTAGTGATTCGATGCAGTGAAAGACTGGACAACTTTACCAACCATAACTATTACTCCAAATACATTTTCGATTTGCATTTTAGTGGCAATATTAAAGAGGTTTGCTTGTTGAAGAAGCGTAACATAAACGTATCTAAAATGACAGAAATATTCTTTCCTAGCACAATAACGATATTTAAACGATTTAATTTATTGAAATTTGACTATTAATATTCGCGCACTTGTAATAATTGAATATCCAAATATTTTTGAAACCTTAAACACCAGAATTTAATTTTTAAAAAACCGAAAATAGCGTTATCTTATTGAACAACAGACTTTCTCCACACAACCAGCTACCAGCAAAACTCACTGTTATAGTATTTATAACTAGCGTTATACAAATTGTTCTTATCTTATAATTATACAAAATAAACACCGAGCGAAAGTCAACCACTATACACTGTAGTCGTGCGTTCCGAAAGATAGCCCTTGTAACATTTCGGATATGTCCCAAGTATAGGTTCGAGTTTGTGTCAACATTTCAACACTGGAAAATTTGTATTTTACTTGACGACAATCACAAAAGTAATAGAGGGTGCGAAATGTCAACCAACGAAAATACCTTGACGCAAATTCAAACACGACACTCGGGAGTGAATATTTTACAATTGCATGGAATGCGGAGGGCTCCTTCGAAACATAGATTGATTATATTCCTATAATAACTGGACAAGATTTTTTTCTCCCGTATGGATCTTCCTCCTGTGGCATAACTAGCGAAACAGAAGACGCCATGAATTAAAAAATATTTATAGAATTGATAATTAGCATAGTAAAATAAATAATGTATGGAATACTTTAATGATGTAAAATTGCCAGCCAAAATATTTCGAGCATTAAAAAACGTCAAGGCTAAGATTGGATGATTGCAATTATGAACACTTAATACAGTTGATTAAACAAAAAACAAAAAAACTTGCAGTTCATAATACTCGATTTCCAAGTACACTGATCTCGGGAGAGCACCACAAACTAGTCATTCAGTTTTGGTGGTTTATTCTGTCATTGATACGCAAATCATAAATGATAATACCTCTGAGGTTGAACGGAGACACCAGGGTCGACGGTGGCGCCACCCCGCACCTACGATCGCGCCAGCGGGGTCTGCTTCAGTTGCAGGATGATGGAGCGCATCCGTGAGACATCCTTGGTGTTGCGACAGGATTTGGGGTTGAAGTCGCACAGCTTCGCGATGCGCTCCCACTCCTGACCCTCGACGTCCGAGTCGCGGTCCATCACGTACTCCTTCTCGGCGTTCCTGCGCATGGCGAAGAGGCGAACCGGGGATGAAGACAAAAAAAAACAACAAAATTGAGCAAAAAAACCAATCTCCTGGGAAACACAGGGTTGATTTGAATATTTACACGGTGGGAAAAGGCGACACACTGGAGGGGAAAAAAACCGTGCTGTGAGAACGGAACGTGTCGCTAGGAAATTTGGGGGCAGCCGGATAATGTAGTACAGAAAGAACAAAAGAAAGTCATCCCACTTTTTCTTATACGTAGTTGCAATCTAAAATTAGAATTCGGAAATCTTTTATTTATTCAAAGTCTTTCATAATATTCTGGGGAAATCTTTAAAAACAATTACTGTGATGTTCGTTTGCAGCAACTAATCTTAAGCACTTCAAAACTAATTGCTGCTTTTTAAAAATGGCAGCGGACGTAAATCAGGAATGATTTTTAGTAACATCTCTGTAAGCGCAAAATTCAAAATTCGTTCATTTTATTTTGTTTGCATTATGACATCAATCAAATTCTTGTTCATTTTAAGCTTCCATAATTGAGTAATATAAACCTACATTATCCGACTTTGCCACCTCACCACCAGGCCAATAAAACCGTTTGCAACTTATCACAAACGAAGGCACTTTGTGGTTCTCAATATAACACTTCTCCAAACAGATAGACCAGACTTTGTAATATAAAAAAAAATTAAAGAGGGGTGAATTGGGTCAAAGTGCAAAAATGAAACATTAATGCAATCGTTAAGAAAAAGCCTACTCCTCCGGGTTTAAAGGATTGCGACACAAGTATTACGTTTCGCGTAGCTACCTAAAATCGAACGACCAATGACCCTAGTGAGGCAACGGAGGATGGACAGTGGGTTGTTCTTTTCTATGCTGCGTTGCAATCTATGAGCGTAAGTCGCGGTTTTAACTGGTTAGCAGTTATTTGCTCGCCGATCTCCCGGTTAATTTACGACGATCAAAGGAAAAACGTTGCCCCATAAAGACAATCAATTTGGAAGCACTAAATTAAAATTTTCGAGGCTTTGTTTGCTAAGCATAACGACATGTTTTTTTTTAATTTAAGTATTTGTTTTACCGATTCGCAAATGCATGCACAAAAATAAAAAGCGCCACTACAATATCAAAATGATAACAGCTATCGCACAGGAAGACTAACTAGTGCGGATTAGTTTGTTAATTTCGAACAAAGCTACAGAAGAACGCATTGCGATTCACAATTTCAAATATACTGCGGGTGTTGCGAATGCATGGAAAAATTGATTAGTAACACATGCAGACACCAAAAGCCAATGCAACAAAAATATAATAAAGCAACCCACAAACAGCAAACATGCAAAACCACAGTGTAGGTAGGAGGAAAATCTAACGTAAGCTAGATCAGAAAGCCATATGTGATGCGCAAATAGGGAGAAGGGAAAACATAAGTACCACCACAATATGCATGTACATGTAAGGTGTTCAGAGGGCAGAAGATATGTCGGTGGCGCAACTACAGTCAGAAACGCAAATAACTGAAACCATTTCAAATCAAACTTGATGTAGGTTTGGAGCAAGCAAATAATCGTACTATGACGTTTAGAGACTTAAGATTGGGTAAACGGGCAAATTTCATAAAAATTACAAACCACATATTTAAAATTTAAATAGCTCACCAAAGAGTCCATTTTATAATTTAAACATATAATTTAATTTACAAAAGAGCTAGAAAAATGCAATAAGAATGCCTTGTGAAAGTCAGTCCCCTACTCAGGACTGAGCATTTTCACCAGTACCCAGACATCGAATAACCGAGAGCCCGCGCCGGGAATCGATACAGGACCGTCGCAACATGAAATCCTCTCTCAACCAACTGATACACGACGGCTGTTATTTTAATGATAAAGGTGAATAATCACCAAAGAGATACATTGCCAGTACTTAATATGACTCAGTGGCTGAACTATAAGATCAAGACATCAATAAAATATCGCCAGTCATGATATTACTAAATTTATCGATATTTCATTTTAGGATGATCTGAATTATCCAGGGAAGTTTCTGCAAAATGTAGTCACGCCAGCGACACGCTCCCAAAACACAGCGCATGCGTGTCATCGTGCAAACGTCATCGCTCGCTCCAGTGAGAAAGAGCGAGCGAGAGTTGAGTCAGTGAGAGCAATTTTCACGATTCCAGAGTCTACAAAAACACGTTGACGAGTGTGGTTAGAGTACTACTTACTTGGAAGCCTCCCTAGAGCGTGGCGGTGGCAGTAAAGATGAGACAAGGTCACAACTTGACAATTTTTAGGCCCCCGTCAATTTCAAACAAGCGGCAATCACAATCGATCGATCGTTGTTGGGTAGTTGGTTGATTGGTTGGTTGGTTGGGGGAAAGAGAAGGGGGACGCTTGAACTTGCGACGGACTGCGATTGATAAACAACAACTACAGCGGCAGCGATGGCGGATACTTAACAACGGGACTTTGAGGAAGGGTATGCAAATCCCTCCCCTTAATAACCCTCTAAGCAAGAAACACACAATTAAGGGGGAACAGATAGGAATAATTTGGGGATACTCCACCAAAATGCGGTTCTGGTACCTAGACATCCTTACTTCTGTTACGATTAAGACCTTTCCAGGAAATACTCAAACGATTGATTTCTCTTTGATAAACCGAACAAAACTGCTGAACAAATGATTTACAGATCTAAATTATAATCTGATGTTATACCAAAAATGTTACTATATCGATAAAAATAGGTAATTTTTTTTTTTTTTTGCTTTCAATCAACTGTAGTCAACCGCACTACAGGCGTTACGTCCCCCTCATGGTGCTTAGGCACTTTGCGAGGGGGAACGACCAGTACCCCGGGATCGAAATTTTCGAGAGCCCGCGCCGGGAATCGAACCCGGGACCGCCGAAACCACAGTCAGCAGCTAAACCAACTGGGCTACGACGAGTCGTACTAATTACCAGATATAAATAGAAAATTTCCATAGCTTAATCGTAAATGCAATTCAAAATGAATAAATCAGTATCATTGCCTAACTTCCTAACCGCACAGGATAGATTTTAAGGTGTAAGATGCCAGGGCTAACTTAAACGGAAAAAGATATCTTCCCAACTAAATAGGGGATAAGTGATGGGACGACTCGACAGAATGAAACCCAGCAAACCGCATTTCGAAATTGAATTTTTAAAAAAATCTACAAACTTTGCCAACAACAAAATCACCGCCCACAGAATAGCAGAAAACACAAGACACTGTATAAACATATAAAACACATGCTGTCAGTTAGGCCTAGCTAAAGGGGCTTGGGGGAACCTGACTGATTAAAATCGTCAAGAATAAATTGGTTCAAAATTAGTCATTTTTAACTTTAACTGAGTGACTTAGAGCTGAGCAAACACGAAAAATAGTAACAAATGAGCCGAAAAATGTGTCAAGAGATTGAACAAATTTTGGAATTCATAATTAATTATGTGCATTCGACATTTTATGAGAGCAGCTTACTGAACCTCTAGTTTGCCGAAATTAATTTGTCACCCTATATGTTGTAGAGAACAGATGTATCAATTAAAAAAATTAATGTAGCCCGAACTAAGACAGAAAATTGTCGAAATATCTGAACAGATCAAAAGTCCCATCGAATGATTCCAGAAAGGCTGGATCAAGCCTTGACGCAGTCAGGATTCAGTAATTGTTGGTTCTGGTCGGTTGATTCCATAACTGATTATTCATTGAGTCGTTTTTTTCTCACAATAAAATTATTTTTCGCACTCATTAAAAACAATCATATTTTTAAAATGCGAAAACAATGTGATCTTTAATCTAATAAACGTTTCACTGAAGAAGTGCCTCATTAAACGTTATTTGTTTATTACTATTTGTGAGACAGACTATGGATAAAAGACGTAAATTATTTGTTGATTGGAATGTTGAATGTCAACTGTTACCAGAGTAGCAAAAAACCAAAAATGTTTCTTAAATGTTTCTTTATATACGCCCAACACATTCCTGACTGCTTCACAGACAATACCTCATTCTCGGGACGTGAGAAATAAGTGCACGCGTCCTCCACATCCTGTGCTGCGATTGTGATCTAAGGTATGAGAGGAAGGGCTGGGACAGAGAGTGTAAGAGAGAGACATCACCTATTCTGGTCCTTTGTCTTTTCCACCTGTTCCGTGTGGTGACGGTACCACTCGTCCAGCTCGTGTTTGGCGTTAGCCTGTAACTCCTCCTTCTTGGTCTCCTCGTTGGCGTCTAAGAGAAGAAAGAAAATTTAATTTATCAAGTGTTTCAAGTAGCACAAGTCTTCAATATAATATTCATTTATTCATAGTACGGAATTTCAACATTGAAAGCCTCTTATTTAATTCCTGGATAGCATCTGACAATATACAAGTTGTCTCCCTGGTTACCTCCTACCGAATTCAAGGCTCACCTTTGGCGGTCAACATTTTCTCCTGCTCCTCCTTCCACTTCAGAATCTTCTCTGGAACTTCCTTGGGAGTGAGCGGCGGTAGCGGATGGTGGCGCTCTTCCTCAGCCTCATTGAGCATCGGTCCGTTCATCTGAGCCAAAAGAAAACAACCGAAGCTCACTTGTATTGAAAAAGAGGGCTAGGTGCAGGCCCGACCGATCTAAAGCCTGGGCTCACGGTCCGCATCCGGCACAAAGATTTTAGTTAACTTACGTCTGGCACCACTGTGAAATCGTCGAAGTTACCTACGAATAAAAACAATGTGAAGTGAGGCAATTATACTGTGAAATGAATTTATAAACGATTCATATTTTTTTGGAACAATTTCGAACAAAAACGACTAACAATTTAGCAGAGTCTAAAACGAAACTGAAATTTATATGGAGCCAAGCCTTCCAGGATGATGTCACATGGGGCATGACAAAATGAAAACTCAGGGAGAAGACACAAATTTTTCGAAACACGATATCTCTCATGATCAACATCGCATCAATGCTCCAAAAAATTTGAGGGGCGTGCACCGTAGAGGTGCATTTTCAAACCGGTTAGAAATATTCCTTGGCCTAGTGGTATTTCGACCAAATTCTTTTTATTCATTCATTCCAAACCGATTAAATTTCACAAGAAATTGAATTGTCATTAGCAAGGTAGTTATTAAATATTAAGATATGTACATGTCAGGCTATGACGTAGATCACCTAACAACTTTGAATGACCCATAAGTTCAAATACATTCGGATGCATTCTCATTAACAGTAAACTTTAAATAAATTATTGCAAGGCGCGTTGTTCTATCTACATTGTTATAGCAAACAGCAAACACGAAATTGCCGAAAACGCCCATTGAAATTAAGATATCTAGACTCAACCACAGAAATGCAATATAGTAATCAACGGAACAACTCCACAACTCAAAATACACACAAATAAACAACATCCGGATTGAACTGGGTGCGACAATATTAAAGCGCTAATCCACAAAATTCTACGGTTCAGGAAGCTCCCGTCAAACGCATACGACCATAATCCGGATAACGCCACTATGTGTGAACGAAATATTGTCTACGCCGGTATTTCGAGCGAGAAAGACTCTAGGCAAAATATTAAACTGAAAATAACGAGAATCGTTCGAATAGAAGATGGGGTTCAGGGACTAAATAACCAACAGAAAAAGTGCAACTTCTAAACAAACCAAAAACAGATTGGGAACCCATAGTCATAAGCCTACCCGAGTCATTGGTTCCACCATTGACGACGAAATTCTCGTCATCGATTCCGGCTAGCTCGTCTTGTTCCCGGGCCAGAAAATCGGCGGCGGGATCATCTTCAGCCAAAACGGGTTGGCTAAAATTGTCTTCGAATCCGTCAAAATCGGCCATATTTTTAGATTAATTGAAAAAGAGAAATCACAGCAGTTCAATACGCCCGTCGCAGATTTCTTGACTGATGACAACACGGTTTTCACGAAGTGGTGATTCTGATTTCTGAATTCTGAGCCTGCAAACAAAGAGTGATATGTACTGTTAGACTATGGAGGAATAGAACCTTATGGAACATTTTACAACATTAATAAAACTATCTAAAAATATACACAATTACCACATTAACAATTTTCCGATACTTTGGGTAATACACACATAAAAATGTTATTGCAAAATTGCTGATTGGGAATTAAATGACGTCCACATATATCCGCAACACATACTTGACACCTGTTCTCTAAGGTCATATAAATCGTTGGATGTCTAACTAGGATTTAGTAAAAGGTGGTTAGACAACTTATAAACTTTCATGCCGCTGTCCGCTATGGTCAAGCCAACTCTGTCAATTATAATTTTTTTTTAAAGATTTTCATCGTTATAATTATATGTGGTTGTTGTTTGGCAAACGTATTTTTGCATCTGACGGCTTACAACAGTAATTGATGGTTCCATCGAACGCTGCATTGAGAAGATTTTCTTTGGACTCTGGGTTCATGATAAATCGATAAGTAACGCTTATTATCGATATATTATAAAGTATCGCGACAATCGTCGAGGAAGACCAATCGTCAAGCCGTCTAATATTTTTTTGATAAATAATATCAGTTTCTGCCAAGTTTCTCGTGGCATGTACTTTTTTTGCTGCTTAACAATAAAGCAACGAACTACCAGAAAAGAGTGTCACAAATGAAATGGTTTTGTCCTACTGTTCACATCACAAAACACAAGAGTTTCGGTTGACTCATTTGGCAAGGTTAGGGCCGTGAAGTGTCAACGCCAAATCTAGCCTTAAAGCTCAAGGTTTATAAAGCCTTTTGGTTCGTGAAAACCTGAATTTAGTTTTCTTCTACTTTACAGGTGGCAGACAAAACAATAAAAGGACAGAATAGCAATTGAAATGCCGGCCACTTGTTCGGCCAGTAATTGTCGGAACCGGTGGATTAAAGGCCAAGACAGATCCTTCTTCAAGTAAGGCAGGCACTGACATCTTCATTGTACGTGGATGCGAATCTTCATTGCATTTTGCACATGTATATTCGTTACCAAGTGTCAGTTGTCGTTTTTTCCGCACAATCTGTAGGCCAGCCTGTGCTCTGAATAATGCGGTACCAACGACACCTGCCGAGCATTGCACTTACAGTAAAATTTGTGTTTCAGGCATCTTAATTCCACCAGGTCCAGGTTGAACCCACACACTACCACCTACCTAATATGATCCTGTTTTTCGTTTAACGAAGGTTCCCGTTGTTAGATCCTGCTCTGACGAATGAATGGGTCA
>JAQGBY010007560.1:0-11612 GCA_034698785.1 Mycogona germanica
TAATGCCTGAGTTGTGTTGGTGGTTGGTAATGGCTGAGTTGTGTTGGTGGTTGGTAATGGCTGAGTTGTGTTGGTGGATGGTAATGGCTGAGTTGTGTTGGTGGTTGGTAATGGCTGAGTTGTGTTGGTGGTTGGTAATGGCTGAGTTGTGTTGGTGGTTGCTAATGGCCGGGTGTGTGTGTGGGTTTTTGGTTTGTGTTGAGTGTGTGATGGTTTTGTTGAAATTGGGATTTTTATGGACAAATCCAAAGCACCAGTAGTTAATACCAGGACTATACCGGCAACTAGGCACACCCACGCACTAAGAAACTGCATTTTTCAGGTTTTAAATCAAAGTGAAGCTGAAATGTGTATCTACTGAATATTTATTTGCGAATACCTTCAATTTGATTTGTGGGCTTTGTATTTATACGTGTGTCTATTAGTTATTATTTTAACTTTTCCCCAACTGGTATGTAGAAACCTGTAAAGGGTATACACTGCAAAAACTGAAATGTCATTCCCATTAAAGAGTGTAAAAGGCCACCGAAATGTCGTATCCAAACAAATATGCTAGTGCTCCTGAAATGCTATTTAATAAATGCCTCAAATATTTAATTGTCTTGAGTTGTTTTGAATGGGCTTAGAATGCCATGTCCACATAAATAATCGTTCCCAGCTAAGTTTGTTGAAAAGTTTAGAAATGCCATTTCGAATAAAATTTTCAAAAGGTTAGTGAAATGCTGTTTAAATAAAAAATAACGAAATTACTTCCGAATGTCATGCAGATAAATATTTGCTCATGAAAACTGAAACATGTCATTTCTGTAAAGTTGTTGAATGTTGTTAAAATTTACCCAGAATTTGAACCGAACGTGCACTGAACTTGCAGTGTGCAAGTCTGGTCGAAAGACTGATAAAAATCAAGAAACATTTTGGCAGCTGGAGATATCGAGCCTGTTAATTCCTTAAAAGGCAATTTTGTGCAGAATAGGATTATTATGGTTTCCCAATATTCTATGTTTTCAAATGAAGAAAGTATAATAGGAAAACATTTGCCAAATGGAATGAAATTTTCTCACACATATTGACAGTAGCTTGACAATTCTGACAATATTGTCAACTCTGTGACGTCATCATTCGAATTCTTGAGGTCCAAAATGTCGCTCACTACTAAGAGTAAAACATTATTGCTGGACCAATTTGTACGACTCGTTGAAGCCCAGTCGGTATTGCGACTGACTGGCTCGGCGGTCCCGGGTTCGATTCCCGGCGCAGGCTCTCGACTATTCGAAACCGATATACTGGTGATAATATGCCCATCATACAGTGCCGACGCGCTAAGAGGGGTAGAAAAACTCCTGTAGTGATATACACTACAGTGATTTATAAAATGTAAAAGGAGACGATTCAAATATGTTCATAATGTTGTTAACTATTAAAGATACTATTAAAGATAACTATTAACCCACAAATGAAAAGTGATCAAAATTGGTTACCTTTCAAAATGGTTATAACGATCAAAAATGGTTAGATTTTGTTTAAAGCTATTTCCTTTGGCTGAGAATTGCAGGCATTGAGATAATTTCGCAATTGAATGTGTGTGCGCCATCTCCTTTGGCTGAGAATGGCAGGCATTGAGATAATTTCGCAATTGACTGTGTGTGCGCCATCTTTTCACTTTAATCGGTTCATTGGTTATCTGTTGCTTTACTCGTTTCAGTTCTTCTTTGATTATGTTTTCGATAAACCGTTCAAATACAATCTCCTACAAACTGGAGATTGATGGCCCGATTTGGACCATCCAATTTCCGTGTAATTGACGTTGTTGGAGGATGGCGCCTCCGAGGTGGCGGTGGGGGTGGGGGTGCGTGCTCAGGCTGAGCTAGGGGGCAGGTGCACGGCCGGTTGAAGACTTCCGAGAACACCACCTGGTGGCGAGCGTGGTGCTGGATCAGGTGTCTTCCGACAGACAAACCCCGAAACCACTGCTTATGCCACTTTTCTACTTTGCATTCTGGAGTTTGTCCTGTTTTGGTTTTCTCGCTTACTCAGTAAAAAGTGTGCGCTTCTACTCGTGCAATATATGAAATTTGCAATATATTATCTGTCTCCGAGCTGGAATAATGCGAGTTTTCCTTTATTTCCGAACAACCAAGTCTAGAAGTTTATTTAAGCCTAGTGTGATTCACGCGTCGTCTTTGCCTCTCGCAGTGAAACCTTTTTCCCGGCCCAAAAGAACGATATTCTATTAGTCGTCCTTTCCTGTGTAGATGTCGTGTAATCCGGCACTTCTTTTTCGGGAATGAGGTAGTTTATTATATATATATATCGTCACTGCACTACAGGCGTATCTGTACCCCTCTTGGTGCTTAGGTACTATGCGAGGTTGCAAATCATATACATGAAGTATACTTTTAATATATGTTTCTTATTTACTAGCAGTAACTACATTTCACAAACTACATGGCGTAGCATACTAGAACAGGTGAAAAGGAAATAAAATCTACAATTTTTTTATTATTTTCTTCACTTTCTGTGGACAATTTCAACTTCAAGCATCTCTTATTTTTTTATTACTAAAAACAAAAAAGTCATGCGATAAGGGGAGGGGGGGGTATTGGGGTATTGATTCCGCCATAATTTAGAACAAACGTGGTTTAGACTTCAGACTTCTAGAATTACTATTTTAAAGTGTGCTGGACGTGTTCACATTTAGCAAATGCTTCTGCACAAAGATCGACGCTGGGCTCCATCAACGTCAAAATCCATTTGCCCTTTAACCAATTTATTCGCGTTGGTTAATATTCCAAAATGAAAATGATATTTTTTCATACTGAGCGGAAATTTGTCTCTTAATGGTCAATCGAGTATTGAATATTTATTGGTGCAAGGTAATCGATTGATGAGCAAGAGGAAAAATTGTAAAGAAAAATGAATAAAGTAACACAAGAAACACATTGTCATGGATAATATACTTTTATTTTTGTGTTTGGGATTGAATTACAAGAGTTAGACAACATATCTTTTGGGTGGGGAAAACATTTCTTGTCAATTTAACATATTTGTTTTGCTGTGTGGTGGTCGCATGACGTCACTTTTGTAACTTTCGTATGATACGCGGCATCTGTGGGTCCATCTCCATCATCATAACGATAATGAGATCGTGTTCTTAGTTGTAATCCACTGTACCTGACTGATTAAATTTTAAATTAATTTTCAAGATTAATGTCGAGCATTGTAATATTGGACGTTGAATATCGGCATCATTTTTAAACGAGTAACTACATCAACGATATACAGGACATCATTTGCTAGCAGTAGGACGGACAGGCGAATGAGTAACAACCGAGGACACCTGATTTAAATATTTATAAACATTACCCAAACCAGTTCCCAGTAGTGATTTTTGTAGAACACGGATCTTGTATAAGAATTTTTTTTTTTTACTAAATTTGAAATAGGATGGATATTGCTAATATTGGTGGTCATACAAAAGTGCAGCATGAAAGTGGGACCAGCAGGTTAAAGCTCATGAAAATGATTTAATGTTGATCTAGTGGATAGCCGCCTGCAGATCAAATGGTCGTGGAATTAGCCCATTGGACATATAAGGATATGAATATCAAATTTGGTTCTATAAAATTGTAAGTAGTCTTCATTCTTGTCGTAGCCCAGTTGGTTTAGCGATTGACTGTAGTTTCGACGGTCCCGGGTTCGATTCCCGGCGCGGTCTCTCGAAAATTTCGATCCCGGGGGTACTGGTCGTTCCCCCTCGCACAGTGCCTAAGCACCATGAGGGGGACCTAACGCCTGTAGTGCGGTTGACTACAGTTGATTGAAAACAAAACAATAATTCATTTACTGTATGCCAGTAAAAAATCAACGCAAGTTACGTTTGTGCACTCACTTTTCTAAAAGTACTTCTTTCCAGAAGATTTAAGCCTTCATTAGCTGTTTGATTTACCTGTAAATAAAAAACAACCCCATTTTTATTTAAAAAAAAATACTGTTAAAAACACCTCTCACAATTTGAATATTCCATGTTTATTGACCTGAGCACATTGCATCAACAGGCATATATTGCAATATACAGTGTATCATGGGATATGACCGGACATGTCTTAAAGGCGCGTTCTGACTTGCAAAATATTGCGTGCAAGTCTCTCTCGCTCTCTTTCCAGACGAAATTGTGATTCTACGATCAAGTTGCACGTGTGGGCAAGATCAAAATGTTTGTCTAGCAATATTGCACGATCTTGCGCTACTCGACTTGCACAACGTCAACCTCATCGTATGAACACAAAATTGAGTCTCTTTGTCAGATAAGTCCCACCGGGGCTGCTTGCGTATTGTAATTGTAATCTAGCTAGAAATGTTTGACACGTTGAACCTTCCTTGCGCTAGTTCAGGTTGCGCACGCGAAATCGAAGCCGAAATCGTAAGCTGAACGGAATTTTGTGATTTAATTAAAATGACATTCGAATCTGGTTATAGCTCTATTTGTCATTTTAGCAAATTTCTGTAAAAAGATATTTGCTATGGCTACAATAGATTTGGGCATCAAATCAGATATTATTCGAATTAATGCAGAATCAAACTATGATTGTTGTTTCTTGGTCGATGTGAGCCAGTTTCGACTCTATAACCCACCGATGGCTGTTCTAAATGGCGCCAGTAAAATGCTTCCCCATTGTGATTCTTGACAAAATGTTTGTGTTCATGTTGTCATACCTCATTTTACCTGTAAATACTTTCTTACCTCATCTTTAGTAAGGTCGATGGTGTCCGAATCAGTAACGTTATCGTTGTTCGTATCTTCAGAGCTATCGATGGTGACAACTAGGACCAAGCCGACAGCTAGACAGAGTAGCACGCATTGCAACTTCATTTTCTTAGTTTCAAATGTTACAAAACTGAAATGTGTACCTGTTAAAATTGTGTAAGCGAATAATATATTTTTGATTTTTGCTTTCCCTTTATACTATTAATATTAGGCAGGGACACGTTTGAAACCCCGCCTGGATATGTTGAACTTGATAAGGGCATTGAGAAATGCCAAAACAACAAATGTCGTTCGATGTAAAGCTAATTAAATTGGTTATACTGACGTAGCAAAATTTTCATTTGCCATAGCGCACCTGAAATGTTATTTGAAGTCAAATCTGATATTTTTTAAAGTTCGATAATGTCACATAGCAAATGTCAATGTGAAATGTCAATTCGATAATGTCAATGTGCATCCACTTGTATACATAATGTATTCCCAAAGGTGTTTATAATGTATTCCCAAATCGAATGTCAATCTGGTTTGTCAATATGCAAATGTAAAGCAAATGTTTAAGAAACAATATTTTTAAAATTAATATCTTAATAGCAATAATTTTCATAAAATGTTATGTTCACTTCCATCCATCAGGCATGTTTTACCCAGTTTGTTTCTCCAGAGTTTAAACTTTGACAGAAGTCTTCATTTTTATGTTGTTGAAGAATTGGTAAGCTGTGCGTTTCGAAACAAATTCTATATTTCGAATACGAACTTCCATCCCTAAAAAATTGCGTGATAGATAAAATATATGCTAAAACTAACGATTTTCGTCGTTGGCGATTGCAATTCTTTAAACGGCAGCTCCATTATTTTGTAGCTGGTATAGTTAATTTTGGCGGTTTAACCTTATTGAAAACAGGAGCTGGTGATAAATATTGAGATTCCAGATTGAAAATAATACGTCTTAATTTAGAAGTTTTTGTTGGTCTGATTATCGGAGCTGGAACCTACCTATTCTAAATTATTGGCGCATTAATAGTAGTAGTTCCATGGGGAAAATTAAAACATCTTAGGATTGGCTGTAGGAATCGCAATTAGAAACAATTAAAAAAATTTAAACAATGAAAAATGGCAAAATGTAATTTACTGAGTAAAGTTAAAAGGCAAATTCTGACGCGAACGTTGATTTGATATCAGAATGATACCGACATTATATTCGCAGGTGGTAGGATGTCACATTATTATATTTTATTATTGGTTCTTATATCTTACCACATTGACTTTAAATAAAAAAATTAAATTAATATTTTTAAGTGAATTTTTGAAACTGCCACAAAAACTATTTAAGTATTATATAAATTTGTGTAACTGCCGCGAAATTTCCGTAAATATTTCTTTAAAGTGTCTCGGAATGTCACATTCTCACAACTGCTTATTTGGAATATGTATAGCAGTATCCAGTCAACCTTGTTTTCATTTCAGGATGCCGAATGGCACCAGAATGCCAACTTTGGAAACTTTGGAATGGAAACAATATTTTAATTTTGTTTTTGGTATAATAATAATAATAATAATATAATAATAATAATAATAAATTCAGTAGAATCCATGGAACACATCAATTATCGTGGGATATAGAAGTCAACGTGGGGATGGTTGAAGACTTGTTCGTTGCAAAACCGTCTCCTTAAATCTCTTTGATTTGTGCAGATACAAAATCGCTTCCCCCCCCCTCCAAACTACAAAAAGAAGATGGCGCGGCCTGTCATAGAAACGTCAAAGATGTTCTCCATAGGAACGATCCCAGGGCACTCTGGGCTCGTTCCTATGTATTTTCTCGCTCTTAAGCCCATGATGACAATTATCATCTTATATATTTGTTTTCTGCGGTACATTGTTAGTTTTTAAGGCGCTGCCTGTAATCTACTATGGTACAGTTAACGATATATTTATTTTTTGATGTTCTCCATGCTCTATGAATTCCGCATCTCCTTGGACACGATATGGTTGACTGGGAGCGTTGAAAATGTGTGGTGGATGCACATGTAGGTAGGCGAGGTATTGATTTTTGCGCCACTTCGCTTAAGGGGGTGTCGTGGATATTCCGTTGACTGGTTGGTTGGTTTGTTGCCGCTCTTGCAGGCTTTCATCCCCCACCCACACCAACACCCTTCGAGCCCCATACCCCCATCTTACGACCACAGCACACTTTACCCCCATTTCCCTGGCCCTGGAAGAAACTCCGTTAAGGCCATTCCTCCCATCTCAAAACAACGGGTAGGGGTGTGAGCTTGGGCCTAAGTCGTTCAGCGCATGACATTTTGTGTTCTACCCAACTTCCGGTTACGAAATATGTACGTGGGACGTCAATAAGTCGGTCACCTTAATTTTTTGCAGGAAAAGATTTGAGGTTACACACACAAACTTATATGCATTTAAAAAAGGAACCACATTTTCCCACGAACATTGATACGCCATTTTCCCAGCTAGATCTACATATGTTATGATAATTATTTGCAATCGAAGCCGCCCCTCCCTTCCCATAAGTTGAAGCATGTATCGCCCCGGTGCATAGTATTAATTTCTTTTATGAATTTTCCTTTTTTGATGATGGGGTGGGGGGCGGCGTCTTAATGCCAGGCCCCTGGTTGAAGCGCGAGGCGGTATTATCGTACACTGAGGCAGTCAGGGGCGAGAACTGAAAGGTGGGGGGTGTGGTGGGAATAAAGGGGGGGGGGATGCGCGCTTGTTGTTCGGAATGTAGATGCCCCCCCGACTGAAATGTCTCCCGGGAGACCCCGCCGTGACTGGGCCACTGAGCTCGCACTCTGCACTGCGCATGCGCGTCTCGTCTTGAAACCGCGGTTCGCGAACTGGTTACGCCAATGTTGGTCAAGGTGGCGGTTTTTAGAATGGTTGTCGCGGAGGAAAACCAGCTTTTCAGTCTCAAGTCTCTGCCCTTCCTGGGTGATCTGGTCATTTTTGCCTGGTCTATAGTCTGCCTAAGTATGGTTATGGTCGTGTCTTATCTGGGGACGTGACATGTGACGACAATGGTTCCCGAACTGGATGCGCTCGCTAATCAGTTGATACGTCGGATAGAGTATTGTATTTATGATAAACTCAACCTCTTTGCAGATCATTTGACATGCGTGATGTTAACAGGAAGATGATTTTCATTCATACCTCATTGTTTTGGGTACCAGAAACTACCAAGCGTCTTTACCACAGCACCTCCTGTCACATCCGTCCTATGTGTCTAGCGGGAAAACCATTTCATGGGATTTAACCAATATCTAAATAGACATAAAGCTAGATAGTATAGCGAATACCGAATCTGCACTTTCTATTTAACAATATCTAAAGTTTAATATGCAAAAACTTCCTCATATAAAAAAATCTTAAGAAATAAATTTTTGATGAAAATATCTATAGAACGTATCAAAAAGTGTATTTCTTAAAGCTGGATGAAATATGCAGTGCAGCAGTTTATGAAAATGTCTTGAAACTCCAAAAATTGTCTTCGAATTTGTGCATAAGTAATTAACAGCTTTGAATTATGATGAGGTGTTCAAAAATATTGGCGTGTCTAGGAGGAATTTGAATTTGCATAATATTTTTGAAGAATATATTTTTGGCATCTGATAATATATGATATGAAATAATTAAATTCAGTATCATTTGAATATCTAATTCTTTAACATTAAAATTCAATAATAATAATAACTGTCACTCATATTAAATTATGAGTGACAATTATTAATAATTGTCTAAAATAATAATTGTCACTCATATTAAATTATGAGTGACAATTATTATTTTTATTCATTTTTAATGTTAAAGAATTGGATATACAAATGATATTGAATTTAATTATTAATGCCATAGAACATCATTTTATTGCATTTGTGTTGTCTGAAAATTTAGTATCTTAAACCTGAAATTGTCGTCATGAGAAAGTAAATAATTTTATGTTGTAAGTTAATAATCAATTATGTCTGGGATAACGTGTCGTCTGCAAATATTAAGAGGGAAAACTATAAAAATTTCCCCAGGAAAACAAAGTAAACCCCACTGCACATCTGAAACGGAAACAAAGACCTTAAGGGAGGTACCTGTTAGTATGATGGCCGTTACATATAATTGGACGACATCGCAATTCCAAGGGGGAAAGAATTACGGTTTCGACGTCTTTGTGTGCCCTCAAGACAGCAACTACACTTTAGCTTTAGCCAATAATGACAATAAAGGCTTCACCTATTCTTCTGCAGCCATTGCCTTGAACCTGTTTTCCTGTAATTAAAAACCGGGGGTTAATAGGAGAACATCCCCCTCCCATCCTTGATTTTCCCACCAACTCCCCCTGTCGGCCATCGACGAAAAATGACCGGACGCCATTAGATGTTCCTAATGAATTGGTCGTGACTATATCGATCGATTTTCTCTCGATAAATGGGTTTCGCTAAGTTGCGTCAACCTGCTAAAAAAAGAAAGAAAATTACATACTCGAGAGTAAAAATGTCAGAAAAAGAATCAATGCCAAAACCAAAAATTGCTTGCCGGGATCCGAACCACACTCTAACTTCCCCTTAGATAACATTCGAGCCCGCGAAAAGGTGATAAAAGTACTTTCATAAACAGCTAATACAGAGTGTAGTACACAGGTGTACAGTACTTAAAAGGCCAATGATAATCTACTCTGTACATGGTGATTGAAACAAACGAGCCCTCAAAACACACAACACAACGCTTAAATGCAGGACTTGACTTTGATGACGATCATCATAGTGATTGTGTTGTTGCCGTCTCCAATTGCCGTCATACAATTTTTCTCCATTAACTACTTACCGGCATCTCACACCAATTTTTGAATTGTGATTGTGATTATGCAGGCATGTAGATCAATTGGATTGCGATTGTAATATTCCGCGACTTGATTGACAGCGAATTCGTCACTCTTAGTGTTAGGGCAGACTCATACACAGTATAAGTCATATTTACTGAACGGACGTCAAATACCATTTATTCGTGATGGTCACGGAAGGCCGAAGACAGTTGATGCGGATGCCATAACGGATAACGGCGCAGAGACGAAACTGGTTTCCATTTACCGTGTTCTGTGGATCGCCGTTTCGCTAATTATGGGATCTTCACCGAATCCATTACCGTTACATTCTGATTAACTGTATTGAAAAGGCTGTTTTGTGTTGTGTCCACTGCCTATATTACTTGCTGTTCGAGGGTGACGCCACGATTATGCCTGTTGAGTGTTGGCCACCTGAGAACAAAAGGTCATACTGGTTGCTGGTTTTACCTGGTGAAATTCATTCTCTGCAAAGCTTTTCTTTTTCGTTATTTTTCTCTGGTAAACCAGCTGAAAAATTAGGCTTGAGCATAACATTATAGTTGTAACACTAAGCATGCTCCAAGTGGCTTGAAAGATTTCAATTGTGCTTGAGATTAGGGCAAATTACAATTACAAAAAAAGCCACAGTCAGTCGCAATACCGACTGGTCTTTTGACAATGTGACTCGAGTGTAGTGTAATAATTCTGGGGATTTTTAGCCCAGACAGCTGATCCGACAGCAGGACCCTGTGGTAGATCTAGACTGATTTTCTGATGATCTGATGATCACATTTTAGATAAAATCTAAAATGTGAGCCCCAAAAGACGTAAATACTACACCAAAATTGAAATTCACTGTCCCAGTCGCCATTAAATGAAATACGGCTGACTAACCTTGCATTCGAGTTAAGCGTGATGATTGCTTTAGTAATAGAATGTCAAGATTTCGTCTTCCACCCACCTCTATATGCTCAGTATATTTTCTTGTTCGTTTGAAATTGGCTTGGGAATGAAAGCATCCGTTTAGCGATTCAATCGGTTTTTAGCGGACGCCCCCACGAAACAGCCTCACCGCAAACTGCGCCATCCACCGCCAGTTTACGGTTTGCTATTTCAAAATATTGTATATTTCGATCCGAGTGTGCTGCCAATTCGCGAGGGAGCCATCAAGAAGATTCTTCTCCATAACGCGTGTTTCCTCTTCGGCCGCCATTTTTGGTGATCGTAAATGCATGAACCACTAGCATTGTGACCAGGTTGCGTCCACGATTTATCCCCGCAAGTTTATCCTTTTTCGACAAATTTTAGTTGGGTTATCTCAGCGAGATAGTAGCACAATCCATTCACACATGTACCATCTTATACTCAAAATAAATAAAGTCTGCCATTATAAAGCACGGGTTTATACCGGTCGCGTAAGCTAAGCGAATTTAAAAAAAAGTCCTCACGGTCGTGTGAATCACGCGAATTTAAAAATTAAAAATTCGCGCAGTTCCACGCGACCGGAGAAGATCGCCTCTTTAGGAGCCGATCTTTCCCTGTATAAACCGCGCTTAAAGAAAACTATTGTAATTGTTTTCCAATATTTTTAATCGCTTGAGAACATCTTTATCATACTTATTTCAATACAAGAATGTTACCCGGCTTTGTCTGGGTTTATAGTAACCACCAAGGAAATAAAAAATTAATTGTTTAAATTAACCGGCTATTACACGTTTACACGATAACACACGATAAACGCAAACGTTAAATGTGAAGTAACTGAATTTTCACGTGCTATAATAACGTCATGCAGTGGTGCCTCAACATGCTTTTTATATATTTAAAAATTTGGATTGTCAATCGTTTGACAATTATTATTTTGTAAATTGAAAAATAATCATTTTTAAAATATCTATTTGACTATTTTATGTTTTTTAATATTGTTATTTTATTTTTATACTGAAAATATTATTCCGGTAATAGTATGTGGTATGGTGTGCTTGGTTGGAACTGTTATCTGGTTTATTTGGTTGTCTC
>JAQGBY010007561.1:0-11611 GCA_034698785.1 Mycogona germanica
TTCTTGGGGGGGGGGGGCATTTGTGAATTCAGTTTATTTAATTTATTTCTTTATTCAGATTTGTGTTTATGTGTTTCTATTTACATATGCACCCCTCTATCAATACAGTTATTAGAATAAATTCATTTCTTGCAGGCTTTTGCAAGACTCAAATTCTATAATGCAATCATGCATATCTGTTTTGGGATTGTATTTTAGGTTGCATCATTCTTTTCTAATTCATTTTATTATTTGCCACATTTATTTCTTTATTTTGTGTTTTAATTTTCATGTTGCAACCAACTTGTCTTTTTAATTTTTATCGTAGACTTTGAAATGGTTCACAGGTTACAATTGCACTGGTGCATGACTCTTTCATTTTAGTTCTGTTTACTTTCTGGCGGACGGTCATTCTGTGGTGGCCTGTCGTTTGTTTATTTTTAATTGACTTAATGTGACTTGGTTCTCCCACAAGTTGAGAACCAAGTGTCACAGCTGTCACGCCCAGAAAGTCAGTTATGATAAGCATCAAATATTGGAAACTTGCCAGCTAATCTTCTCACATTTGACAAGTGTTGTGTGTGACGTCATCCCATTTCATCAATCATTTCAGCATTTTAAGAATTTTTCAAAAAAATTGTACCAATAAATTTGTTTAAGAAGTATAACTCGGAAATGGCGAATTCGGAACAGTCATTAGCGGTTCAACTCCTCGTATGGCAACATGTATGGCTGCTAAAGTATTAAATTTTATCCAGATCCCATTGAATGAAGTTACCTATAAAGCACAAAAAAATTGATACGATGTGCTGTTATTAATATAAATGTAAATTATCGGGAATAATGCTCAAAATTTTGATATTCTAAATATAATTTAATTTGCCTGGTACAATTATGTTTGATGATAGTTGATGATTGTTCTAGGAAAAGATTGGATTTTCATGTATTTACAATTATTTCTTAACTTGGATGTTGTTGGCATTACTGTTGACATTGATGTGAATTTATTTTATTTTTTTTTGTTAATTCACTGAAGTGACGGGTCACAACAGGAAGATTCTGTACCCCTATCAGTGCTTAGGCACTATGTGAGAGGCACATTTTCACCAGTACCCCGGGCCAAAGCCCGCGCCGGGAATCGAACCAGGGACTGCCGAACAACAGTCCGTCATAAACCAACTGCGCCACGACGGGTCGTACAATTGTTCTTGCTATATTGTTTAACTTAATATTTGTTTTTATGGTCGACTCGGAATGACATTTTTTTTGTCGAACTTCAAATAGTCTCTACGAAGTCAAATATAATTTGTAATGTCAATTGTTGGGCCCTCGCATATTGCAAGATGCAATGAGAGGGTCCATGAACCTTTGTATTGGGTGTTCTTTAAGCATTTCATGTAAATATAGTTATTGTAATAAAATCCAATGTTGAACAAAAAAAAACTCCAAGTCTGTTCGAAACTCTATATTTTTCACAATTACCAGTTCTAATTAAATAATAGTAAAATATTATAAACAGCGAGCTTGCCACTCAGTTCGTCTTCTACATTCGGTGCTGTTCCGAATTCACCATTTCCGATTAATAAATGTGTTGGTTCTAAAAATTGGATACAAACATTGGTTGCTGACTTTCAGGGAAAGCAGGAGTTATTTTAATAATCTAAAGTAGATCAAGTTGACATTTGTCATATTTGTCCATTTTCAGTTGATGGTGTGTTTGTTTAACTAATATTAGTTTTCATATAATTTGTCGATTTCTAAACTATCAATGTCCACACACAAAAAGGGAATGGGATAAATTTGCTATATTTTCTCTTGGACTCCACAATTGAAATTGTTGAGTATAAATGATTTCATTCTCACTTATATGAATTGACTTTGTTCTCTGTATTTTCTAATTTGTTGCATTTCGACAATCATTTTTATTTTATTTGCTTGTGATTTTCAGAAAGATGCCATACCTTTCAGAATCGGTTAATCCATATAATGACAATAAAAAAGAAATTCTTGCAAATGCTCAATTAAAAGATATAAGACATCTTTGGCAGCCATTTTTGTTTTCTCTTAAAGTATGTGGAATAGTTTCTTGGAGTAATGATGCTATCGAAACCAATGTGGACGTCAAATCAAAGTCTAAATTTAATTTTTGGAAATGGTATTCACTCTGCATCATTATCGAGTGTTACCTAAGCTTGGGAATCAAATATTACTCCCTATCTGAAGCAATCACCCCTTTCTTTAGTTACAAAGGCCTCATGACCATGGCTGACATTTCTTGGAGCATTGCCCAAGCTGTAGTGATGTCTTATATCTATGCTGCATGCCTGAGGAAAAAATCGGTTCGTGGTCTGGCCACAATGTGGTCGCAGATAAGATTATGCCCAGCATCTGCCCAGCAACTAGAAAAACAAATCAAACGTAATACTTTGCAGATTTGTATTTGTTTCCATGCTGCGGGGCTTCTCCAATTGTGCAGTGAGTGCCTCATTTTTATGAATTGTGAATTTTATAACTGGTACCAAAACTAAAATATATTTTCTTTCCAAGGATCGTCATACTCTTAAAATTGCTGGCCAACAAGAAATGTGTCCAAATGACAATTTTGCAGTCACACCATTCAGTTACATTATAAAATTAAATGTATTATCAAATGTTAGTATCTCTTTTTCACAGTGTACTGTTCGTGCAAGCAGACATCGACAACCTGGGAAAAAATGACAACACTTCTTAAGTCGCTGGTGATGATGAGAGGATTTAATGCATACTTAAGCATGATTACAGTTGGCTTCGTCGTCATGTTATGCTCGACACAAACTTTGGTGTACACAGCAATCGTCAAGGATGTGATTTTTAACCTTCAGCAAACAATCGAAGAACGACTTGAGGAATTCCACAGTCAACTGATCATCTTTATTCGAATGCTAAATAGATTGGACTCTTTAGTCACCTTTATCATTAGCCTGATGGTCACCACCTACATGCTACAAATTATTTCGATCACTTTGATTTTGTTTAAAAAAACAGAACTCAAATTTGATGATTATTACTGGATGACTGAAGCTGCTTTTGTGCTTCTAGTCATTTGTCTTGTGGCATCCAACTTGACAAACCAGGTATTTTTTTTAATTCACTGAAGTGTATATCACAACAGGAGTTTCTGTACCCCTCTTGGTTCTTGCTTACGTACTATGTGAGGGGCACATTTTCACCAATACCCCGGGATCGAATAATCGAGAGCCCACACCGGAAATCAAAACCCGGGACCACCGAACCACAGTTTGTCATCAAAATAACAATTTTCTATGTATTATTTCCAAACCACAGTGCATTCATATAAATGTTGATTGACTACTTTAAAGTACCAACCCAATTGAGATGATCAAAATGTAAATGACGTAATCCTTGTTTTTATTAATATTTTTATCTTAGGTTTATAAGTCATATGAGATGTTATGTGAAATTGATCACAAGACATTATCTGTTTTGGGTAATTTGATGGTAAGGGGTGTATTTGCTAGAAACCACCCAAACACAATGCACTCTGCCCAAAATGAATCTAGAAAACACCCTATTGAATTGCGGTGAACAAATTGAGGAGAACGACGTTTTACATTTAGTTTCTTTATTACTTATATCGAGAAACGTGTGGCATTCTACATGACGCCATTTGTAATCTACCGGAAGATAAGCTACAAAACCGGAAGTTATCTTTGATATCTGCTTGTGACTTAGTGACAAACTCTTAGGAGATTCGCATTCCTTCAACACGCCCTTCTATTGAAGTCATCATAAAACCAAGCTAGCATGTGCATGTATGATTAACTAATACAGTGAATGCATGATAAGATGCATGAATGAGTTTCGAAAAAATTGGGGCTCTTGTGTAAGTGGTTAGCGTATTTGCCAGATTTGCCCATGACCTGGAATTGAGTCCTAACCAAGACCTCTGTAATATTTTGGAGCACGAGACATTCATTTTTTCTTGCCCAATCAACTGTAGTCAACCGCACTAAGTGTTACGTCCCCTCATGGTGCTCAGGCACTGTGCGAGGGGAACGACCAGTACCCCGAGATCGAAATTTTCGAGAGCCGCGCCGGGAATTGAACCAGGGACCGCCGAGCAACAGTCAAACGCTAAACCAACTGGGCTTTTTTTCCCCAATAAACTATTGTCAACCACACAACAGGCGCTACGTTCCCTTCATGGTGCGTATATAGGCACTGTGCGGGGGGAACGTTCTTAAAACATGCTTTCTGTGAGACTTTATTAATGTGGGTGAGTGAATGAGTTGATAAGCAAACCAAAGATTTATTTTTGTATGGCCAGTTTGGCACACACAAATCTACTCCTTGGCTCGGTACAGGTGACTGCGATAGTTTGGCCAACTGTCAACAACAACCTTGCAAACAGGCAAAAATAAATAAACAAATCCTTTTCTGGGGATAATGTGCAACATCTTTCTCTATCGTGGCTCTAAGCTCGTACAATAGAAACCCTACCGGACCTACCTAAGCGCCCATCCATGTGGCAACACAATGAACTCATCCATGTGTTTTCCAAGATGGCTGCCATACAGGGCAATCCCCCAAACAAATCTCCAAATTCCTGTCCCTGAAGGACTCTTGAGTTGCGACGTCCCAGGCAGTTTTTTGTTTGTTCCCAATTAACTGTAGTCAACCACACTACAGGTGTTACGTCCCCTCATGGTGCTTAAGCACTATGCAAGGGGACCGACCAGTACCCCGGGATCGAAATTTTCGAGAGCCCGCACCCCGGACCACAGTCAGCCACTGCTAAACTAACTGGGCTACGATGAGTCGTACAAGTTGCTCCAGAAGACACCCTCATTTGAATTCTGGTCCGTCCTGGATTGGGAAACACAATTTTCCTCAATTTAGGCCTTCTACAGAGACTCGACCAGCTACCATTGTGGTATTGTCCCGAACTCTAGCACTATACTCGCCTTCCCTCACCTTGAACGGCGATCCTCTTCCGCTAGTGCTTCTATTTCCCGCACCCACACCCATCCAGCAATGCTGTATTGGGCCTGGAGCTGTGGCCAGCTTTGGTTGAAGTCAACCCTGCTTTCTGGGTCATTTCTGACACACTTTTTTCACACTCACAAACACTTTCACGATATCCAGGGGATCTGACCCAGCACTGTAATTATCCATAGTGCTGGCGCTGGGCCACGGAACCCCCTGGATGCAAAAATATGGCCATGCTGGATGGCCAAGAGGTGAATTTGACAATGATACTACTACTGGATGCACACACACATACTTTCACTTCACTTCACTTGGACGAAATCACTGCTGGATGAGGTATGTTAAATCCAGCACTTATTCAGTCACTACCATACACTATTTTCATTATGTCACCTATTCATGACTATTGCATGAGGGTGGCCATTCTCAGGGCAAAAACGCACCAAACTGGGAAAATTAATCAGGTAGCTGCCTGATCACACACTTGTATAGATACATTAGATACTTATATTGACTATTACATGACTGCGACCATTTTCATGGCAAAAACGTATTAAAAAATTAGAAATAGTTGAAGAAAAAGTTGATGGAATAATATATGAAGGGGAAGTGATTGAAGGACGCAATCAAACTCGACTATGGGTAGCAGGATCAGATTATTTTAATAGCACTGATTCTGCAACTCTCAAAATGACAATGTGGTAAATAAGGCTTAAATACTATGCAATACAGACATTGTTACAATATTTTATGTACTCACGCGAAGACATAGATGTGGCTTACAATTCCGCCATGATGCGATCGTAGTAAAAAGGAGCTTTGTGGACTAGACTGCTATTTATCCAGTCAGGGGTGTGGTTACTAGAAACGCAATGGCCAGCGAGGGCTGATTTATTTTCTGCATGGTTGGCTATGTCTATGCGGTGTTCATGGAACCTGAGTGTGGTGCTGTGGGCAGTTTCACCTATGTAAACTTTTTCGCAGTCAGCACAGGGGATCCTGTAGACGCCTGGGGCAAAATCATCAGTAGTTGTGGTGTGGTTCTTGAGGAATGCGTTTTTTGTCTTATTGCCACTTGAAAATGTTAGTTTCACATTATGGTCCGCAAAGAGGGTTTGGAGGGGTAAAGAGATGGTGGTGTCATTCAGAAATGGGAAAGATGCGAAGCGAGGAGGAGGGGGGGGGTGGGTTTAGGAGATTGAGAACCGAACCATATTTGTGAGATAGGTTGGAATAAAAAGTTAATTTAGATGTTCGTAATCTCTCGATCTCAATTAGGGGGAGGGTTTTAATAGCAGGGTGGAAAGGGATACGGAAAAGATTGATATTGTGGTGTTGGTGGGTGCGTTGGGCTTTTGACAGAGCCTGTATAATGGTATTGGCGGTGCACCCAGATTTGTGTAGAAAGCATTTGAAAATGAAGTGTAACTCGATGTCGAGGAGTGCTTGTGTGGAGCACGTTCTGTATGCTCTGACACCGGCATTGAATATAGCGTTACGTGTATGTAGGGCACCGCCATATGAGGAGGTGCGGGGGGGTTGATGACCGATATGGGCTTTCTGTATACAGTGGAGTCGATGTTGCCGTATGGATCGACTAGGAGAGCTATATCTAGGTATGGGATGGTGCCGTTAAACCCATACCTCTATCCACTCATGCTTTTTTTTCTTTCTTTTTAAGCGATATAAATACCGCATCACCCCGGTCAGCTAATGTGACCGGGGGATTGGGTCACCTTCGAGCATGTGCTTTACTACTTGTGATTGGTAGATTTTTGCCACGAATTTTTTGTAAAGTGATGAAAACGCTTTAAGTCAAGCCCTCTGGTGGAATGTGGAATCGCTTGCCCACATATGATGATGATGATGATGGATTCACTGAAGTGACGGATCACAACAGGAAGATTCTGTACCCCTCTCAGTGCTTAGGCACTTTAGTGAGAGGCACATTTTCACCAGTACCCCGGCCAGAGCCGCGCCGGGAATCGAACCCGGGACCGCCGAGCCACAGTCAGTCGCTTAATATAACATATAGTCGGGGTCCACGGTTAAAGGGTGGTTGTTTTGGTTTTAGTTTTATTTAATTTTGATTTATTTAATCATCGCTCACATAGCAGAATGTAAATATGTCAGTCCACATAATTTTCGCTTTAATTTGTCACGGTACATAGTTAAATTAGAGTCTGATACCCTCTTGTTGATTGACGGCATTGACTTCCGGTTAATCGGCGATGGGCATGAATCATTGTGAAAACAAGGATTTCAGTATGGCATCAGGTACACACTAAAAATTCTTACCTAGATAGCGACACGGCGAATACAAACGAAAAAGTGCACAAGCGAATTGGATAGTGGCATAATCAGAAAGTTATCGGGGACAAAATGAAATAAATGTTTTACTCCGTAGACAATCTAAATAGTATAAATTATTTAAATTATTTTCGCGGATGATGAAGTGATTGACAATCTTACAGATATCATTCCTTCCATCATTTTGGCATCTGTAATTTTTGGATTAAGCCACAATGCTATCTAGCATTTTTTTAAAAAATAACTTATACCTGATAACCTAAGCTATAAAATATTACTAGGTTGCTCCACAGGTGGGTTTAGGGAAAACATACTGTTGGATCTCCTGAACAAATATAGATCGGTAAGTGTGAATCGCCGTCGTCCTTTGTCGTCAGATGCAATGGTACTCAGTTAGTTATCCTTATAGAATAATTGGGTGTTTTCTATTATTTTATTTGAGAGTTTCTCGCCGACTCTGGTCGCCTTTTTTCGTCCGGTGCTGTCCCGGAGACAACCCCTATTTCATTATGAATTCATTATGAATATTTTATTTTATTTTATAAATATAATATTTTTATGATAATTGATATTTTTCATTATCATTTATTTTTTTAAGCTGGCATCATTGAAAGATCGATTAAGCAATCTATCTATTGGATTCACTATATTTGGAATTGAAGTTATCACAAGAAAAATGTTGCTGTCAGTAAGTGCTGAACTAGTTTGAACGAACTATGAACATTAGGAAAATCTTAAGTTCCTAAGTCACTGAATAATCCAATTTCTCTCACACTCAAATTTCTCCTATTTATTAACAGGTGGCAAGTTTATACGTAACATACATCATTGTTATGGTTCAATTTCAACAGGCATCATATGTTTAAGCAGTAGTGGTGTTTCTAGAAACGAATTTATGTTTAAAAAATAAATAATTCTAAATTTATCAGATAAAATACCAGCAAACAAGATTCCAGAATAATGTTAAATGCATAATCACCAAGTTATTTAAAATGTTGTGATTGTCTGGTGACATTTATCAGAGTTTATTTGATTTGAGACAAGCAAAGATGCAAGCAAAGAGGGAATGGCCTTGACGAGTGTCAAGTCAGGAGCCTGTTAGGATAGGGCAACTACACCTTTGTCCTTCACTGGTCATTTGACCCCCGCCATAGGCCCCTTCCGGGGCTGCTTGTGGGTACATATTGTAATTGTAATTGTAATTAGCAAACTAGTAAATAAAAATTTCCCACAAGAATAAATCGTAAATTTACACGTATCGTTATAAATTATGTTATCAGATTGATACAGTATTCCAAGAGTGACAATCATGATACCAAGAATATCGGCATTTTTTGTTGCTAAGAAATAAAAAGCTCATCAGAAGTGAGTTGCAAGTAACACAGGTTACACTTGTTAATTTTTAGATCCTGAAAAAATTCCCAAAGTGAGTGGTTTGTTGGAGGACTAGCACCTCTGTGAGAGAGTGTAGGTCCTTGGTGGCTCAAAGTTAGAGCCACTGAGAACTGGGTGCACCAGTTGTCACAAGGTGATGACTCTGGTGCTGAGCCAGTTGCAACAGACAGGGGTCACTTGCTGAACCCTATACGCCAAACGCGCGTGCACACACAGAAGCAGGTGCGTGTGTGTATGTATAAAGTGATGCACATTTTCGGTCATTCGAGAATGTTCTCGATTGTCTGGGAATGTGTGTCACTGCATATAAATAGCACCATTGTCCGTGACTAAATTAATTGTGTTTGTTCGTTGGTTCGCTTACTTGCTCTATACTAAGCAGATTGTATTGTAAATAAAATAATTTTGCCTTTTGCATTATTATTCCGCCTTTAGTTTTGTCTTTATTTAGCTTTAGTAACACATCTGCTAGACCTGGAAATTTCGGTTTGCTGCCATCTTGGTCCAGCCCTGTGAGACTACTGTGCATTTGGGCGTTCTGTCCCAACTTTTCAACATGGTTTATTTGTTACTAGCTGACCCGGGCCACGCCTTGCTGTGGTTTCCGGTTAAATGGAAAAGAGCCAGACTAAAACTGACCCGTCGCGCATTGCTGCGATCTCAGAAGAAATGAATGCAAACATATTTTGGTTATTGAGCAAGTTGATGCGCATTGCAGCGATTCGATAGGATGCATTCATTTGCATCCCGCTTTTCCTGTGCTTTCCCGCTCTTTTTCGTTTCCGCTGACGGGTCAGCGCCTTTGCACTTTGCACCCGGCGCGCACTGCTGTTATCTAAGGCACAAAGAGATGTAAGGTTAGATCACAGGATTTTAAAACTTGCTAGCCTGTATAAGCACTGCTTGTCAAAACATCGTGGGTTAATCATCAATGAGATATGTCATCGTAGTGTATCATCGATGAGATATGTTCTGTGTTCTGCCAGAAACTACCAGAAACTACCAAGTCAACTCCGACCCGGACAGCAGACGGATTTTTTTCAGTTTCTAGAACGTACATATCTTTGTCATAAACGCGCTCCCTCGTACGCAGTTCATTAGACGTCCGCTTGGGGCAGGCGATTAATAATCCCGAAAATCCCAAAAAACAAATAGATCTGGGCAATTTTTTCCATTTTTGTTTCCATAACAATGTGGCCGGCACTATGACCAATGTTTTAAAAAAAATCATCGAATCGGTCCAGTAGTTTTCGAGTCTATAAAGGCTACACACACATACACGTAATTTTTATATATATAGATTAAATAAATTGTTATTTATTTTTAATTTTAAATTGTGCCATTGTGTTTTTTCCTGAGTGTACCTTTTTTGGTTGTCTCTTTTGTGGTGAGTTCAGCGTGTGTCTCACACGCAGGGAAAACTGCAGTTAGAGATCAGAAATATAAACGCCATGCAAGCCAGCGAAATGGCGAATAAAGAAGCCCAGTTGAGAAGTCCACTGCAGTTAGAGATTTTTAGCTATCGGACGTCTCAAATGTGTTCTGATAATTAATCAATTAGTGGCAAAGGCTGTTGAGCTATTTGCTTTCATCTTGGCGTTGTCAATTTTCTTAGTGTGGCAAGTGGCGACATATTTCGAATGACCACGCCAATGCCCGACGGTTCTGGGAAGGCCGCACGCGATTGGTTCGACAAACCTCTCGCGGTGGAATTTCTTGGACTCAGTCTCGGGAATGTCTTTGGAAATTCCTAAGTTAAAAACCCCACCAACCCTTTGAACGAATAAAATCACTCTGTTCGGTCAAACTGCTCGTCCGTTCTGAAAACTCGGATGAGTTAGGAATTACCCTTATCACGCAATAGGATACCAGGTGGCTTCGGTGTCTCGGACCTCATATAAATACGATTACCCCACCAACTATGCATGCATGGTCGGAAGCAACCGTCATCAGTGCCGATTTCATTGCTGATACGCGTTTTCGAGAAGTGAGTAATTGAGGTTTCGTCTCTACGAAAGTGGATTTTTTAATTGTTATCGGCAAATTAATACTAGTGACGTTCAGTTCGATTTTTGAGAAGTACTCGTGTTTTGCTATTTCTAGCGATATATATCGATTATAAAAAAATAGTATGATAATATTAGATAGCAGAATCAAAAAACAGGATCGAGGCCTTCGCGACACAACTGGCAGCACAGGTGGAGGAGGTCCGCGTGCTTCGAAACTCTCTGAATGAATGTAAAAACGAAATAGACACGAAAAACATCCAACAACCATCTAACGGCCACCGTTACAGAACTTCGTGACACCATACGGCGAATTTTTTTTTTTTTTGCTTCCAATTAACTGTAGTCAACCGCACTACAGGCTTTACGTCCCCCTTATGGTGCTTAGGCACTGTGCGAGGGGAACGACCAGTACCCCGGGATCGAAATTTTTGAGAGCCCGCGCCAGGAATCGAACCCGGGACCGCCGAAACCACAGTCAGTCGCTAAACCAACTGGGCTACGACGAGTCGTACAAACAATTTGAGACGATGCTTACCAAACAAGAGTTCAGACAAACAGAATCGAAACAAGATCGAAAAATAAAAATCTTTAAATTTCCGGAATATCTCAACTCCCGGAAGAGAATCTATATAACATTCTGGCTGAACTGCTCAACAAACTCGGACTGACACTTGACAAATCTTCAATTAGTCGAATTCATCGCTTGAGGAAAACATCTGAAGCTCCCCCATTATCTTAGTTCAATTTAAAGATCTTGAGAATGACCATTTTGCCGAAGCAAAACGTTGAAAGATAGATAGATATAGCAGTGTAATCCGAAAGTTACAGTAATCAATGGTGGATATTTGAAACTATTTTCTCGTTGACCAACGCTACACTCCGTCATAGTCACCGAAAATTTGAAAACATTAAGATTTAGATCGTTTACT
>JAQGBY010007562.1:0-11611 GCA_034698785.1 Mycogona germanica
GTCTCGGTCGGGAATCGAACCCACAATCTCGGGAATAACAGCTCGACACGCTAACCATTACACCACCGAGACCCCCTGTCTGTGATGAGAATATTTAAATTTTACAAAGTACCATTGAGAAACAATTTGAAAATTACGAGCATATAAATCTTGACGCTTTGACATCGGCGATTGGTCATAGGAGGAGATGGAAGGTGACTTTAGCGCATTGGTTGGTCCGTCCGCCCCCTGATAATGAAACGAACTCGGGAGGGGGGATGAAAAAAAGCTCTCTTCTTCCATGGCTCTTCGCACATTGGAAAATCGATGCCTTTTCTATCACGTGCTCCCGCTCTCTTATAAGGATAATATCTATCGGATTCCATCAGCACTCGCTCGATTACGTAATTGATAACCTATCACAACGCTCGACAAAACGCCTTCCGACAAACAACGTCACCACTCTCTTCTATACGCCTCCGCACAATGAGTTCGCCCAGGCCTCCAACATATAGAGGCGCCCACATTCAACTGACCGAGCCGCCGCTGCCAATTCCTTTCTGGTTTTGCCTGTAGCCTTGTGAGACCGAGTGTTCACTAAAATCTCATGTCGAAAAGCAATGACGAGCAAGTTTCGGGGAGAGATTCCGTCATTTTTTAAAATTGATGTGTGATTTGGTCCTGCAATGTATTCGCCCCACAGCAGTAATTTAAAGTATTGATACATTCAAAGATTTCATTAGACAGAAACTTGAGGTTTAATTCTTGTGAACATCATTCACCTCACCAAATAAATGTTTCTGTAGATTTAATCCAGTGTCAGTACATATAGATATAATTTAGCGGTCAAATGCGCAAATGATGGAAAACAGAAAGATTAGACATTGTCTATGTTCTCTATTTTAACGCGACATTTGGTTCCTTGATTGAGTTTAGTTAAAAACGTAATCAATTAAAAATCATTTCTTAAATATACTGTAGGTATCCATAGGTGCCTTATAGCTTCGTGAATAGTTCCTAATTAGAAATATACATTGCGTACTCATTAATTCTATAGATGACCGAAATGTTAACATATTAAAAAAGTATTTTAACAATCCCATACACAAAATGCACGTTAAGTCAATCACATCCAATTGAACTTGACGGTTCGTACGAGAATTTATTTTAAAATGTGGTGTCGTTTCTAGTTGACATCGTTTTGTTGTTTGCGTTGCTCCAGATGCCCACAAATATACTGTAGTTTTTTGGTGGAATATTTTTGCTACGGCAAAAACTCCGTGTCACAAAAAAAGCAGGGCCGCAAAAGTCGGTTATGATTATACGGTCGAATTGCCGGAACGGATACTGGACAGGCGTAAAGCGAAAATCCTGATGGATTGATGTGGCGGGCGAATTTCTGTGAAATGTGTTTCTGTGGAGTTGCTGCGAGGGGGAAATGGCGGATGCATACTGGTGGCGCCTAGTTTAAGTGCCCAGCAAAAGTTTAAAAGACGAATTTATATGTGTGGGGTGCTGTTTGCCAGCGTTTTCTTCATCTGACGAGCCACCAGTAAATCTTCAAGAGCTTTTTCAAAGTTCAAAAATGGATCAACCCGGAAGGACATTCGAACTTTCTAAAAACAAGTGCTGACGTCATCGTAACATGTCTTAACTGTTTTGATGTCTGAAAAAAGTGAAAAGACGTAACAGTTTTCATTTCTATGACTAGACGTATCAGTCTAGTTGATGGAGTAATAATGGTATAACTAATCTGACCCAAATAATCTTGTCAAGTGACAAGAACTTGTGACAAGAGAACGTCAAAACGTGACGTCTTGATGAACTTAAAAACTTATTTATTTTCAAAACAAATTGAATTTGTAAGGAATTTCATGAGATTCTTTTCAAAAAATAAAAGATCAATATATGCAAACAATTTATGTGGCATAGTGCAAAATCGGAATCAGGAATTTCAACTTTTGCATTTAGAATAAATTATGCAGAGTTTTTTGATATTTTCTATATATATTTTTTTGGTTTTTTGACTATCCAAATAAAAAAAGCGACACGCGTCATCGATTAATCGTGTTTTTGGAAATTGCAACTTGAGAAAGATTTATCGATGCGTGATAGACAACATTAGAGATGCTGGAATAATTCGGTACATTAATTTCAATGTACTTGATTTCAAATCTACACACATCGCCTGTTATCACAGCATGCGTGCATGTGCACACGACAACTTTGAACAGGATCCTGCTGCTGCATTGATAGAGCAGCAATATCAAGACATCACGCACATCAAAGGGGGGAACTAGTACATGCAAACACACAAAAAATTGTCATTCAGAAATGCACATTGGTCCCGTACCAATGTGCCTATGTGTGTACCAAATGATGTCGCCGAGCGAATTTCGACAAGACACGTATATTTATAAATGTGAGGACTTCGAATTGCAGATAAAAATGTTAATGGGGGGAAGCTGCTGGGTTCATTACATCCTATCTCGCTCGCACTCGTTACTTAAAATTTCTACAGCCGCCAGTACGTGTCCCAAATTATTAGGCTATGCAAATTCGACGAATTAGCTCCGTTGAATACAGATCGAGATGTCGGCGGCGCTGTATCCGACGTTTTTCTACGGACTCGATTCGAACTGGAGTCTGGCAACTTATTTGTAGGTTGGACAAACATCGTCTAAAATTATTAATCGTCAATTTTAATTTTGAGTCTTACATTTTGTGATTGGAACTTTTCGATTAATTTGAATTAAGAACAGTGTTTAATCCAGCATTGTTACTGTTGTTTCTGAAATTTGTGTTAAAACGATGGATGATCATGGATTAGTGTTGCTTTAAAATAATGTTAAACGCCAGATTAGCGGATTGCGTTCTGAAAGCAGAGTGTCTCGAAATGGTCTTTAAATGAAGATGATTTGATTTAGGTGTTTTATTTGTTTCGTGAATTTCGTGTCAGTTCCTCAATAGTGACCGTTATTTCGGTTAAGGCGACCTGATGTCGAAACGATAATGGGCTGTGGGCGATGCACAGTCTCTCCATCAGAGTGAGAGTCTCGTCGAGCCCGCATTATCAGCCAACCTTAATACACATCCACTTGAGACCAGCACGAAAATAGAATGCCTGGCATATCATTTTAGCGCAAATGATTTGACCTAAAAATTAACACAGAGTATGAATAAATTGAGTCATTGCACGGTAGATGAACTAGCACATTGATGTCAATTCTCTAGTTTTCAATAAAAATCTTTTAAAAACTATGAAATTGGGGGCGGGCATTTTGTCGTAAACGAGTATTGTATGTAAACGTAAATTGACTCTACCTAAAAACCGAAATATTAAAACCCACAAAACGTGCTCCCGCGATTAAGATAAAACTTGCATTGAAGTGTCGCAGTGCATGGTTGCCCTACAATAAACCAATGGTGTACGTGAGTTATCAACATAGTACGATATTTAATCCAATTAGCCGAACCGGATTAATGAACTGAATTACATGTCCTCCTAACAGAATTTTAAAGTTTCTGCATTTTAATTCAGATATAAAATATATTTTAGGCAACGTGATGTGGAAAAACACAAAAATAATCAAATCGTAAATAATAGAAGAGACTGAATACTGTAAGCTCCACGCTACGTGAAGCTTACTTGATGCAATGTCATTATGCGAGGATTTGCCAAATTAAATACAATCAATAAACATTGGCTTCACCCATGATCAAGTTAACAGTTTCCTAAAAGTCAACGTAAAGGTTCAAAAATTAATTCTTAATAAATGACAATGCGACGTGATCGCATCCCCCTACCTAGGTAGGCTTGTCCATTTTAGAGTTATGCTCGTAGAAGTGTGGAGCGGGTCTAGCGAGGATGCGCGCCGTGATATGTAACAGCCATACATATGCACGTGTATGTGCACGTAATTCGTACGTAATGGTCATCCACGGGATACGTGGGTGCGAGTATCGGTGGACTAATGCGATTCAAAGCGGGAAAGTCTGCGAGTAATCTACGCGTGTTTCAGAAACGGGTGATGGGGAGAGAGGGTGAGGTTGGAGAAGGGGGTGAGACATAAATTTGCATGACATGTTTGTGCGGCGTTTGTTCCCCTCTCGTGGTGTGTGTGTGTGTGTGCTACACCCTCGTCGTGAAGAGACGCGAGCGCACATGACTGCGACAAACTTAATGTTCGTCGGGTGCCAATTATCACTGGATAAGGCCATACACTTTTAGGTGACGCGATAGCACGCTTGATTGCCGGTGAAGTTGGGTGAACCCCTGGCCTTTTCCGGTTGAAAAGGTTGTCTGCGAAGACTAGCGGCGGCTTTTAATCGCGACCAGTATTTCTAAATTATTATTTCGGCACGCTGTTCGCTCTTCAATAAATTTCATCGGAACCGTTGTCTGTGACAATAGCCTCTCCAAATCAACGACTTCGATTGGGCCTCGAATCTACCATATATAGAAACACCACGAACGCCATTAATCTAGTAGGCTCAAGTAGTCAAGTTAAGAAGTCAACGTGGTTGGGAGCAACAAAATAAGTGTTGGAAACACGCCGAGACAGAAGTAGATTAAATGAAAACTTATAAAATATTTCCGAAACTGGAAACTTGGGAGGTTGTGCAGAGGTGGTACAGGGGTCTGCCATGTGGACAATATTTAAAAAAGTTGTTTTCTTGCTGATTTCGATAAGATCACGATATACGACGTGAGCATTGTGCGTCAGTCAACAATGGGGATGTACTGAAAGGGTGCGTCATGAATCGCAAATAGACCTGCCAAATAAACTTTGACTCCACAACCGGGAAACGCCGATGAAACGTGCCCCAGACGTGCATGCATATTGCACCCAATATGCCTCTGCGGGGGTGCGAGAGATCGTCCTATGTAGTTGCAACCATAAATCGATTTCCGCTTATCACTTCACATATATTCTCGAAACGAATATGTGATGTATTTTTTTAGTCCCACGTCTTCCCTTTTCAGTTAGAAAATTCCATTTTTTTTCTGTTCCATGTTCGGAGGCTGGGGCTCATTTCATAAATAACAATTTTATTTGCTGTGCCAGTTCATTCGGTGCCCTCCCCCCCACTCTATAGAGAATTTATTGCATCGACACTGGAGTCACCCAGGGAGGGTGGGACGCCACTATTCATGGCTCTGAGAGCGCGGAGGTGTTTAACGTGGCGGCAGCTCGGCCGTGGGGAAATATCCTCCTGAGACCCACGGACCTACCTAAATTTCAATAACTAACACGGAATTAATTTTCTTGGAATGTGCTCGATTAAAGCGCAACCAAATAGATTATATTTGTCACATAAAAATGCGCAAATGCAATATACCGTGACGCTGAGGACACGATACGTGCCAATACAACGGAATGTCGATGCTATTTTCACGTATAATGAATCTGCTAGCAAGCACTCAAAGTCTAGCGAGTTTCTCAGATATTGTCTGGTTTGAGTACCCTTAAAATCAGAATAGTTACCCAAACTTCTCATACAATTTTTAGCAAGAGATAAATGATTTTGTAAAAGTGCGAGAACATCAAACAGGTTTTCATTTTTTGTTTAACCGGTTTGTCTCTCCAATTCTCAATTTGTTAAAATCTATATAAATCCACCACGTACAGCGTAACAAATTCCTCTAAAGTCGAAAACTGCATCATGACAGGTTTTGGAATGTAGAGCGGTTGAGTGCTGAGATTTGCGTAATTTTCTTTTCTATTTTTTTATTAGCAGCAATACATAAAGAATAATTGTATGGTGACATCAATAAACAGGTGTATACTAATATTCATTGATCATCTTCAACTCGTAAAGTACGACTCGTCGTAGCCCAGTCGGTATTAAGACTAACTGCGGCTCGGCGGTCACGGGTTCGATTCCCGGCGCGGGCTCTTGATTCTTTCATCCCGGGGTGCTGGTGAAAATCTGCCCCTCGAATAGTGCATGAACACCAATAGGGGTACAGAAAATCCTGTAGTGCAGTTCACTACAGTGAAGGGAAATAAAACAAAGTAATTTTGAGTTGGCTAGTTTTTAGTGGTTAATTGAGGTTACCTATTTTAAGGAGTCTTTTCCACTCACTAAAAGTTGCTCTGGCATTCCCGATAAATTAGAATTCACGATCGGCATCGAGCAGAGTTGGTCTTAGGAGGCTTGGAAGTGAGGCGTGTGCGGTATATGAATAGAGTGATGGAGAGAGTGAGAAAGAGACGCGAACGTGATTGATTGGAACTGTCTTTTTTGTTTCTTCGACGGGCTTGTCGCGAAACAAGCAAAATAAACAATGTCGTTGGCCTCGGAGTTCAAACACGCATTCATCACGTCTGGCGAATCGTCGCGCGCGCGCGCCAACACGCGTTGCGAGAACCCGCGTCGCACCTCGACAACCATTCGAACCCCTTTTTTTCTCGCCACTTTTTTTTCTTCTTCAACCATCAATAGTCTCGCCATACGCCGCTAGTTGCGCATCGATCACACGGCGCACCGTCCCCCAATCTATAAGGTGGGAGACGATTTTTCAATCGTCGCCGCCTTGTGGCCACCTAGTGACAAAACAATTGATTATCTCGTTTTTACTGCTGGGAATCCAATAAGGAGCCATTGTGTGGGTAATATGATGTGGCGCCATCAGATAAATGAATGTGAACGATGCCCGCAGGACAAACTATTTCTAGTTGAAGGCGGCAGGGTTAAAAAGTGCCCTTCGGAAATGTCACTCTTTCCGCATTCTTCTTTCTAGCTCACATAAATTCGAGGGTGTCAGGAGAGATGGTAAATACTGTAGGGGAAAACGAAGAGAAAATAATATCAATCAGCCTTAGCCCCATGGTAGTGTCTTTGTGCTCTTCTCGATTTGTCTCTAAAAATGAAACGGAGGGTAAATCCAGTGATGTATCCTTTAATAAATAAATGTTATACGTTTATTTGCAGAAAGCATAACTTGACGTTTCTTCATTTACCAATGTTGAATCTTGGTGCTGAATACGTGAAATTTGTCATACTTGTGTTCTATCTGTTACGATATAGGCGTAGCGCCACGGTTTAACACGATAGGGATCAAATTCCATCATTTTACTGATGGCAACTGGTTACATTTGCTAGAGGTGTTTAGTCACCTCATTTGCCGCTGGGAGCGATATAGCAAAAATATCGGTAGTACCACTCTCCTTCGATTATTAATCTCCTGGTTCCAACTATCCAACGGATTTGAATGTTACCAGATAGTACCGTACAAAGTTAATAGTGAGTTTAGTCGCACCTTGCAACATAACAAACACAAGAAAGCGATATGCAATATTTCATAGTAAACAATGTGAATATTCTGTTGATTTTCTTATACAGTATGGCAAGTAAGCTTTTTAAAAAATAAATTTGAAATATTTGAAATTGTGTTGCGTTGGCGGCGTTTAGAAAGTGTCAGACGTTTTATCGTACAAAAGATTAAATTTCTTGGCATGTATTTCTGACACGAATATTTGTCGTTTAAAATGTTGAAAGTATGTATATACAGATTACGTTCAAACTTTGGAAACATAAGGTTAAGCAGCGTTATAGGCCCAGTTCCAAATACGGACATAAATGCAAATGCTTTTAGCCTAGTTACCTGCTTATCTAATCGAATAAAAAGCACCTGATTGGCTTGGCTTTTTCTCAATCTCGTCAACCCGAATTTACGGACTCGTACGTGCCCTATCTGCAATGGACGAAGATTAGACGGTTGAATTATGTTTCTCCGTTACTTAGTTCGGCTGACGTTTGTTAAACCGTCCAATCGATATATCAGCGATTTTGTCATCGTTATCTGCTAAAGGACCGCTATCGGGTTCGCTACTAGTCTCAGTTCGCATTTAAATATACGGCATCTTAGATTCATCAGATAAATTCTTACCGCATCGTCCATTTTATGTTTGTCAAAACCGAATACGAACGCAGTTTGAAAGAAAAACCTGTAACAGAAACGTGAATAACTTCATATCAATTTCAATATATGAATTAAAACTTTGATATGGGGGGACTATCAAAAACGAGGTCGAACATATTTTTTATATCAAAGCATCCGGTTAACTGGAATTTTTTTCGTGAAAGTACTTACGCAACTAAGTCATCCATGGTCCACTACCTATACAAATTAAATCTAAAATCCACTTTCTAAAATCAAGGCGGTCGGTTTGCGCGCCATCTATTGAAACAAATAGGAACGCCCAACTATAATCGACTTTGCACACTATAGCTATTCGAATAAAGTCTTCCTCGAGTTTCTTTAGAACGTTGTGTAGTTGTTGAGCGCGCGCCACAACCCCTCCCCATGTGATATATCTGCTGCGAACAAATCGGTGGCGCATTTATTACCTGGGCCTTCCTATTTATTAGTTTTGGCAGTGGTCTGCCGAAGTGGATGCGGCTAGAGAGAGGCGAGGCAATAGATAGATGGGTGGGGTGGGGAGGACCATCATTGGGAGAGCGGAATTGGTTATGCAAATGTCGGCGCTAATGAGCCTGTATACAATCGTAGTTGGCTTCGTGGCTTCTCTCTCTCTCTCCATATAAATTTTTTTCTGTTTCGACGTATAGTTGCAATTTATTTGCAAATTGGTTTGTGTACATGCTCGTGAGCGCGAGTCGCAATTTCACGCTCAATCGACTGCAACTTCATTGTGTTTCGTTTAAGTTATTAATGTTGGCCATAAAAGTTCCCTTCGTTTGCCCCCTCTTCCTCCCCGTCCACCACAAAGCACACAAACAGACTGCCAAAGTTTCGATTGGCGTCCCCGACCGAGGAGTGACGAAGGCCCCTAGCACCGGCTGATGCGCCAATAAAGAATGTGGGGACGAAATTGTGTTTGGTTTCTAGAAACGATAATAACTCTTAAGGTCCCAGTTTAATCCCTTCAGTAGCCCGGTCTAATTGGCCAATGAGGACGTCATCGTCAACAACCTTATGAAATTTGATTTACGGCAGAAGTTGTTTATGCTGAAGCGAGCGTCAATTTCTGTTGAGTTGTAGCATCCAGCTTTGCATAGATTTTAAAAAACAATTTAGCCAATTTAAAATGTTTCAAGATAATTGTGAGATTATCACCATATGTCACAAGTCCAATTAGTTTTTGTTGTCTGTTTAAATTTAAATAAGAAAAAATAACAATCGAGTTCTGCTGTTTTGTTTGGTTCAGTTTTCTGAATATGAATTCAAACCATCGTGACTTTTAAATGGGCAAGATCAACACATGTTTAGAATTATTTAAAGTTGAATAGAGTGTACTCTTAAATAACAATACTGACTTACTGAATCAAATTTAGTGCATACATTGTATAGAGAAGTAGAGTTTTGATTTGTCAAAAATTAAATTGATATTACACTGTAACACTCGTACACTGTCAGTCTCGATTCGATGCTACTTCACTTCATAGAATTTGTCAGGAACCGTATATTTGTTGTCAAAGGATCATTCAATATATTTAAAAAAGAAGTATCACTCAATTTTCTATGCTTTTGATGGTGAAAAGGTAACAATTTTCTCATGCGCAAGAATTCCGATATCCCTCCGTGAGTGCCGTCGTTTTGCGCTTATTAAATTCGAATACAAGCGTATCGTTGGCAGAATAAGCGAATGGGTTGGAAGTTTTTGCAGTTTTAACGGCTGAGTTGCCTTACATGTGAGACATGCTCCGTCAATTACATCTACTTTTCTGCGCAGAATGTGATGCTCGACTGACTAATATCGAGTTGAGACGACTCGCGTTTGCGCGCTGCCTTGCATCGAGCGGGACGCACACCGCGCACCAAGCTGATGAGATCTCGACTCGACACACGAAATATCAATGATTTTCGTGTGCTTCAATGAGAGATGACGACAGAATCAGTCATTTTCGACAAATGGTTCGTGCGAAAAGTTTGATTCCATTAACATTTTGGCAACGGCCCAAGAGAAATTAGCTATTCACCTAAATTGCTCGTTCGCATCGCTACAACCACGATAGCGCATAATGACTGAGTTGCGTATTAACCCACCCTCAATTGATAGCTCTGGGAACGCACTCACAACGCACTCATTAATTGTGAAATTTCTGTTAAACCATTATAAAAATGTAATTTCTTTTAAATACGATTACATTTTATCCATATTGGTTTGCATTATAATGTAGTCAAATTTGGTTTATAATACTCAAAGAAAATGTGGAGATGAAGGAGAATGCGATGAAGGTTGTACAAAAAATAAATGGAACCCAATTTTTATGTGCTTCATGGAAGTTAGTACTTAGATGGGTTAGTACGACTCGTCGTGGCGCAGTTGGTTTAGCGACTGACTGTGGTTTCGGCGGTCCCGGGATCGATTCCCGGCGCGGGCTCTCGAAAATTTCGATCCCGGGGTACTGGTCGTTCCCCCTCGCATAGTGCCTAAGCACCATGAGGGGACGTAACGCCTGTAGTGCGGTTTAAAATAATAAATAATTAAAATAATAAAGTCTTTATTCGTTGTGGCACTGACACTAAAACTGATGGTGGTGGTGTGGATAACGCAAAAGCCCAGTCGTTCGATTACGGGGTATAAAAAAACGATAAAAGCTGCTTCATTCATTGTCTGTGATTTCACTAAAGTCATCTACCCAAGCCTAGTACGCCTGAAAGAACAGCTTGGTCCATGGTGGGCGCCTAGCATGACTCGCTTCACGCGCGTTCTCCAGCTGCACTGCTCCGGCAGCTCTCGACGCTTTGGCTCCAAAAGTGTGTTGTAGTAAGTAGTAGTAGCTAGCGCGCAGATCCGGTAACCATGACAACCCGGGGCGTGTGTGACAGTGACGGCGACAGAAACGGCGTGCCGCCCGCGAGAAACGCTTCTTCGTTGAAGCCCGGGTTGTTAAATCTCTAGTTTCCACCCTTTGAACATTTAGAACGAAGAAAATTGTGAGGAGAACCGTGTGTGTGTGTGTGTGTGTGTGTATGTGTGCTTTCGTGCATGGGCGCCGATGCGAAGGTGTCGTATAGGAATGCTCTCGTTCTATTTCGACGAGCGAGCAGCAGCAGCGGTGTCGTCGTTGGATTGCGATCCTCTTTCTTCTTGTTTGCAGGTCGGGTTGGGGTCGTTGTATAGGCCTTTCGCTCGTTAAAGTAGGGTTGCGTCTTGGCGTAACCTTGGTTCTACTAGCGGATTACTAAAACGTTGAGGCCGTTGTGCTAGAACAATGCCCCGAGGCAGGGGACTCTCTCAACTGGTTATTTTTCCTGAAAAGACAATTTTCATTAACGTTGTCGTACTTTGTCGTTTTCAGAAAACGTTTCCCCCAGGAAAGATAGAAAAACGTTTAAATGTAGTTATCTCTAAAAAACAATACATTTAAAAATGTTTTTATAATGAATTTTATAAATATTAAATGTTTGGAGAACGTTATTTGCTGTCACAATTGTTTCATCATTCTTTACCTAACACCTAACTGCATAATTTATTGCGTCATACTTGACTTCAAAATTGTTGAAACACGTGAACACAACATTTGTGCCAAAATAAAATTTCCCAAATACAGTAAGGGAAATCTGTAATATTTATTCGGTACAAGAGGGGTTCCCAGCTTTGCCTGGGTTTACAGTAACCACCAATGAAATAAAAAATTAATTGTTTAAATTTAC
>JAQGBY010007563.1:0-11610 GCA_034698785.1 Mycogona germanica
TGTATGCGATTTCATTGAGCCGTTCGACAGTTAGTCTCCGGACAGGAAAATCAAAATCTCTGTTTTATAATATAGGACTAGAATCTCATTTTTGTGTCCAACTCTCATCTATTTATTTTAAAAATAAAAGACTATAAACTTTTCTTTTAAAAATTCGTTATAAAAACGAAAGGAAATTTGTTCAATTTTAGCGTGTTTTCCAAACAATTGCTACACTTGTTGCCATTTTGAAGTAACGTTCGCTGATGCCAAATGCAATTTGCGCGGACGCCTGTAGGTGGCGCTCGTGCAGTTGCGGATGTTGGCAGTCTGGCCGTGTGTTATCGATCGTAATATTGTTAATGGGCGTCATTTCTTTCATTTATTTGTCCCCATGATTTACCACCGAATGCTCTTTACGAGCGCAGAAACAGAAAAGATAAATGCTAATGGAAAGTAGCTACGTGTCATTGCTGCCTTTCTACATTGAGAGCATTTAATCAGAAACGAGCCGGATCAACGAGGGCAAATCGAAAAGTTCTCGAGCCGCTATTTCAGTCATTTCCGAAACGTATTGTGTCCATCATTTTTATCATTTTTTATTAACACAAATCAAATGTACCAACAATTTATTAACTAATTATTATTAATTAATATATTAAATCATAACCGTCTCATTCACCAATTGTTTCAATCGATCACAATTTAATCCAGTGTATATTTTAAATATTGTAACTTCATATGTTCATTTCATGGATCGAATTATGGGAAATCAGAATGACTCTCCTGGTCATGAAAGTGTCTGGAAGTTGAAATGACGTTTTCACAAACTGAAATGCCGTTAGTAACGGAAAACGAAGTTGGGCTCATACATGTATTTATATACCTACTTTACTAACTCATGATAATTTTGAAGATCTCCCAATTCAAGAACCGTGGTATTTTTTTTAAAATAATTTTTAAATTAACAATTTTTAGAAATTCTCGAATACTTCTTCGTGGGAACGCTCGTAATGACTTAAACGCTCCGATATAAAAGCGACGAGAAATACTTAGTGCGAGTTAACAAGCGTAGTTCGGAGAAATTTGGCGAAAGAGCCGACTTAAATTTGTTAGATGGATGCGAACCTCGTCCTTTATAAAAATAGTGGAGGCAAAAACAGAGATTCATCATGATTCTGCGCTATGTCCGCGATTGAGTAATTTCAATTCAAGTTTGAAAGTCACTATGGGCGATAAATAAGTTTATGCTTGAAAAGCGCCTTTCAATTGATAAAACTAGAATTTTGATTAAAACGTTGCCAGGATTCAGAGTAGCATTATTTATGCAGTTATATAAGTTATACTTTTAAAAAATTCAAAATCAAACTTAGAAATGAATGCATGAATAAATGTCTCACACCGCAACGTACTTTAGTAAAAATAATCAAATGATTTTTTGTTTCTCCTAAAAATAGTTGAATGATTAAGAAAAACATTTTTTTTACTCTTGACATTATTCGTAACATTTGATCACTCACCAGTTTTTTTCTTCTTTCAAGATATCTGTGTTTGTCGAAGGATGACTAAAATATCAATTCAAATATTTTAATGTACAAAATATTTTAAGCGGTGCAATGAAGAGAATCTACAAAGAATCAGGCCTTCGGAGATTCTTTCTTTTCCGGTAATATTCTCTGAAGGAGACAAAGAACCTTCGCTCATAGGCACTAGAAATTGCATCCGGTTGTTTTCTGGTGTGGTGAGGTGGTGAGGTGACTGTATGAGGTGAATGTGTGGTGACCTCACTGGAGTGACTGACTCCGTGATTCAGACAGGTGGAGTTGGTCCAGGCGCAGTGGATCGTTCCAATCAATGGGAAGTCCAGAACAGATACCGACAACTGCTGACGTCCGTGAGTACTACGACTACCTGTGTTGGACCAGGTGTGCAGGTTGTCAGTGCTGATGGCGACACAACCGCAAGACAATACTGACGTTGCTGAGTCTCGTCGGCAGATCAGGAGGGAGGGCTCGAACTGTAACCTCCACGTGGTGTCGACAGACATTGTTGGTCGCGCCAGGACATCGATGACTCGAAGATACAGGGAACCAGCTACGATGTTGTCCACCTTACTGGAGTCCAGCAATATCTTATCGAAGGAGGTAGTTATTTTCATGGTGCACACTGACTCTTCAGTGCCATAATAGGTTCCAATTTGGCAGATGGATGAACGGAGGGTGTGGTCGGTGGTACAGAATTGGATGTCATGCAGATCTCGATAGCAGGGGTTGTACATGTTGATGGTCAGAGCCAGCATCGGATCAGTGAGCCATGGGCTCTCTGGTATCATGATGGCGTTGCATCCCTGTAAACTCACATGGGTTGACGGGTCTTCTGGCAATTTCAAATGCTGGTGGTGTCCCGAATTGGTCGTGGTGTTGCTGTTCAAACCGTTAGCGTCCAGGAAATGGGAAGTCTGGATGTAGAGAGATTCATTCTCCATCTGAACTAATCCCTGGAAGAGACCATTCCTGATCAAACCGACTGCGGTAAGGTTCGCGGTGTTGAGTAGTGAGTCTCCCACGTAAATCGATTCCAGCGAATTGGAACTGGTATTTTTGAGGGCAGTGGACTTGGTGGAATCGGTTGGATTGTAATCGGTTCGAATTCCTCGGAGCAGCACGGCCATCGGTTCCTCTAGGTATTGAAACTCTAGCATCACAAAATCTCGATCTAGTTCGATGATCGCAGTCTGCATTGCACTTGCACTTCCTGTTGACTCTGGATTAGTGTTAGCTGCACATTCCAGTGTCCAATTAACCACAACCAGCCAGACGCTTCGAATGAGATAGTGACGAATTATCATCTTTCAAAAATCTTCGACCTCAGCTTCCAGCAATCCATCAATCTTATTTGTTGGTTGATAAGTTTTGGCGAATTCCTAATCAGATCTGATCGCAAAACTGCCTTCGTCTGAACAATAATAATCTACTTAATTAATATCTATCACTGGATCAAACTTCATCGTTCACTGTAGGCATGCAAATGTAGAGTAAATTTTGCGTTTATTTCTTGTAATTGTCTGGATGGTTTCGAATAAAATACCAAGTGTTGCAGATGCATTAGAACTTAATACAGCGAAAGTGTCAACTTTGATTTGAAAACTAATTGAATATTTTCGCTAATGCCATAGGTGTGCACCCTAGCTAGATTTAAATGACGAATCAGATTACGTCATGTTTTTACACTGTACACCCCTTAGCTACATATTTTTGGTTAAATGCCATCAAAAATGTCTGCATCATGATTCATTTAAAGCGTTTTCAAATTCTGACGATTAATAATAATTTAGAATTGAATGTCACTCGCCAACAACAAAATTTGACAACAAAATGGCGTGATGTCAAAATGGCAGAGAGTCTAAATGGAATAGAAATGGCTCTTGCTGTGTCATCGGCATTTCTTTTAAATTCTGATTATTATTTTGAATTTTCGCTTAAAATGTTTTGCAGATTTGTCAATCAGGACATAGTTGGCAATGTCTATAATCATACACTCATTCAAATTTAGATGCCATTTGTGACGTAATCACTTTCCCCTATTTCAACCAAAGGTTTACAAAGAGTTTGAACAGCACCTCCTAAAATTGAAATTATAGCAGTGACATAAGGAAATATTTTAGGCATGGCTTTGACTTTTAAAGATAACGTGACTTGGCAATGTCATCGTGTTTTTAACTGGATGGAACCAGATGGAACCAGATGAAGTCGGATATCATATTTTTACAGTACCCTTGCTGTTTTGTTTTGAATTGTTTTGTTTGGATTTGTTTTGTTGCTGTTTAATTTTGTGATTTATGTCTGGTGACAAAGTTTATCTTAATAATGGATACGATTTCCAGTGTATATAAATTTATGTTTAATGTACAGTGTACATTTGATCTTTCAGTAATTTCAGTGTTACTGAATACATGGAAAGCATATCATGTAACATTCGATGTTAATGGAGGCATTACAACTGCTCGTTAGCACACTGGTGAATTGAAATATATAAATTAAATACAATTTGCTAACTAAATGGATTTTCTCTGACATTTTTATTTGTTTACTTTATTTTTTTAATAATTTTTGATAAAATTAAAACAATTCTTTAATTCAAAGCATACATTGAAATTATCAAGATAATGACATGTTGCCATAGCATTTTAAAAATTCATTTTAACGTTGGTTACGTTCAGCTAGACTACTTTGTATTTCGGGGATAGGTTCTTTTGTTTCAGATGTGATTTTCTTATTATTAGGAACAGCATGTCATTAAATTGATTTTAATGCTAGTAAAGAAATAAGTGAAATTAATTCGGCCATGGTGTAGGAAACGTAGTGCGGATTGCTTAATGTGAGGATCAACTCTTGAATCTCGTGACATCATGGATCTGTGAATTGACCAATTACCATGTTGATATTACCATAATAAACTTTCACCTAGTTAAGAACTCGAACCCAAACATCTGCGCCTAAACTGATTCCGGGACTATCCCAGTCTGGAGTGATACCAATAAAATTTAAATTGAATTCTGGGTGGTCTTCAGTCACACTTGGTAGATGGGAGAAATTCCCATTTTAATTATATAATGCTTTAATTTCAGCGTGTTAGAATCTGTACTTCCGTTCCACAATTAATTCGAAAATTAATAATCCTTTTGCCTGAGGATGTTAGATTTCTGAGGTTGTGTTCGACATCCAATTCAGTCATAGTGAGTAAATCAATAAACGTTATATCCAATGAAGGGGTTAAAACAGACATAAATTGTTTAACGACGAAGAAAACTAGATATTTGACAATACCTTATATTCTACATTTGTGGAAGCTGTATTCGTTCCATTGCTTCAGTGGATGTTGGCCCACAGCTATTCTTTATTTTATTTCTTTTGAAAGACCAGCTTTATTTCAAACTCGAGAGGATTTGCTATAAATTACAGAGTATACAGAGTAGTACAGTATATTGAAGCATATAGAAGAATTTACTATGGAATCGAAATTTTGGATGAGATTTTGTAATGAAAAATCAAATAACAGTTGCAATTATTAGATGCATTTGTTTAGTCAAATTTGATTGAATTTATATTATCTATAGCCGAAGTTTGTGGTTTACAAAATGGTTTAAAAACTATATTTTGAAGTACCTTCTATTTGCAGGTGAAATCCGTTTTTATGCAAATGTGTTACGGACATATTCGAAAGGCCATGGGGTCTGAGTTTGTGTCCCGTTTCAAAAAGAGGTACTTTTTTAAGTTGGTTTCGCGTGACGTCATCGACAATGACTTTATGATCCTCTACGCTTACGATTTCTCGTAACCAGGCACCTGGTTTTGCGATTGCCATTGTGGCTACACAGGACAGTACCAGGAGTGGCACCATTGCAAACATTCTAGAAATGTCAATTAGAAAGAAACAACACCACAATACGAATTACGATAAGGCAGGGTTCGTTTACAATGAATGACATCTGATTTCTGATACTCCTTCATGAACATGCAGACTTTGATAGTCATCGACTGCAGAAATACATGTGTCAAACGTTTGTTTACAATATAATGTTATGGATTCTTGGTAAATCTGGTTTTTAAAAAATACATTTTGATCCTCGCTTCTGGTAAAAGATTCAAAATAATTTATTATTTTATCGGCCAAAATTATTTATTTTCAGTTACGCTGCAATTTGTTTGTTTTTTCATAAAGAAATTTCAAATAATCCGCTTTAAATCTTATAGGAGGCTTATTTGAATTATTTCCAATATTGTTCTTATTAATTGCATAACCATGATTGCTCAATTGTGTCTCTAAACCATGACATCATGAGCTCTTTGAGCTCGTACTCGTCAGTTTTTAATTGAATTACATTTTCAATTAATACTATTAGAAGTGTTATTTTTTCATGCACAATTTTCATCCATTCTTAAGCTACTCGTTGTACGAATATCAATTTACCTGATTTTGGTATTCTATCGTTATGAATCCTTAACACAAATAATTAGCGCGATTTTCCGGAAATTAAAGTAGGAGAATCATTTAAACTGTGACAAACTTATAACTGATCAACACTTTTTCAAACAAATTTCATTTTCGTGCCAACTAATTATCAATCTATTGATACATGGGGGGATCAGAGTATCGGTTGCGTTCGGTAATACGACTTGTGATGTTCGTTGTAATATGGAACGAATTACTCCCAAAATGGCTAGCTGACAAACGAAATACGTAATAATAGATACCATTGAAAAATATGATTCTTTTCCCATCAACAAAGCTATAACCGGTTCAATTACAAGAGACATATATAAATATACAAATTTTATTTTAGTGTGGTATTGACAGAATTGAGTTAAAATTGCACATCGATATATCAAATTATCTTAACACGAAACTATAATTCTGCACTCTACGATTTCGTTTCTGCAGCGCTGTAGTCGAACTATGTGTACAATTTATTCCTCCCACATAGAAATAGTCCCTAAAATGATCAAACATTACATAATGACATTAATATTGGTTTAATTGTGTTACATGCTTCATTAATTATTAATAGTATGATTGTTCGTTGATCGTTCGAGTTTCAGGTGTTAACTGTCGATCAATTATGGTTCTCATTTATCTCGATGAAGAAGTGACCCGTTTAAATAACGAGCGAAATCAATATCCGTTTAGATTTCCCATGATTCCAAATATTTTTTATCTTCTAACCTCGGTCAATGGAACAAAACAAAATTGTTGATTTCATTTCTGTTCGCTTTATTGGTAGGTAAGAATTCACATGTGCCTTCACTCCTACCTTAGCGGTTAGGGGGATTAGTTCTAGTCAATATATTATAGAACAATGTAATTGTTCGGGTTTTTCTTCTTCCCGTACTTTTGAACTTGATAATAAGTTTTTAGCTATCAGATTTGAGTTATCACAATTTCGAATACCAATACCAATTTCGAAATGTCACTTACATTATTTTTTGGTTGTTTTGAGACTTGCTCCCAACGTAGTTTTTGGTGGTTGTTGGTGGATGGCTGTTGGCTCCAATTTTGAAACTGCTTTTGACGTTGCTGGCAAACTTGTTTGCATAGGGGGTTGCAAATTGGTTGACATAGTCTTCAAACTTTTTGTCGGTTTTTTTTCTAAACTTGTTGTCGCAAGTTTCATCGACTTTGCTGGTAAAGTTTTATCAGCAGGTCTCTGACTTTCCATCTCGTCATTCTCGTCGTCGTCATCTTTTCCCGGCACATTGTTTGCCACTTCTTTCGACACTTCTTTCACTATCATTCTTGACACATTTTGAATCATATTTCTGAGCAATCTTTGTCCCATCATCTTCTGTGCGCTGCGTACTAAATCTAAGAAAAACAAATGGACAATTGTCATTTAACGAGGGCAAACCCACCCTTTCTCACACACCTTAAAAATAAATTCAAATTAATACTGATTGACGTGAGTTCCTGAGTTCGTTTCCTATTAGTCACTGCTATTGTTTCAGAATTGTTGGCAAATCAAAAGGATGATATTTTTTTTAGGACATTGGATTTCAGATTTAGACATTTCTATTTACTTTTACTTAATTTAGGTTAGAGTTTAATAGAATTAGTGTAGACACCTCTGTGAGCTAATTCCGGTGGCAAACTTTAAGACATGTCGAAGTCTTACTATTGGACCAATTTACAGTGTGCGTGTGTTTCAATTGACAAACAATAAAAATGCATAATAATAATGTCTGGCTTTCACTAAATGTATTGCAGATGCAGTTGTGCAGATTACATTCTATTAAGACTCACTTGCAGCAATCTTTTCACCTTCCGCGTCTGCTTCTGCTTCCTCTGTAAGATCTCTGTATCTGAATTTGGATCCTTCTTCAATAGTACTTTCATTATCTAGTTCTGGGATCTCATCATCATTCTCATCAATATCATCTTTGCACTTTTTTTTAAAATCAGCATTTTCTTGTCCGTACATATCCATAGGTTTGGAGCTTGGTTGATAGCCAATATAATTGTTTGGCCTAGGTAAAGTACCAGCATAGGTGGGTCTTGATCTAAAGGTGAAGTAATTGTTATTCGGGCGAGGAGCAAAAGCACCTGGATAGAATGTAGGGCCTCCTCCTCCTCCTCCAAAATTGCCCATAAAGCCATGTGGAGTTCTATTCGGAATGTCATAAGGATATCTAGCTAGATTCATTGGAGGACTAGGTATAAAGTTTTGAATAAATTGGGGATTCTCAACTGCCGCAGGATTGAACATGGGCCTCATTGGATGTATGTTGCGAGGAATCGATTCAGTTTGCCTGTAGACTGGCTTCATTTCCATATTGTTGTTATATCTAATTGGAGGTCTGAATACTTCCGGGGCTTGATTAGTAGGTACAGGCATTCCGAATCCGGTCCCAGAATGAATACTATCGATAATTTCATGACCATGCTTCTCAGCAATATCTCTGTGATAAATAGGGACATCTGTATAGATTGTACGAACTGGTCCAACGGTACCATCCACTTCATTTTTGAGTCCGGCGTTAAATAAGACAAAATCAACGGTTCCCAATGAAGCGGCCAAAGGCGATTTAGCGATGGCGTAGGCACTGACTACTGGTCCTGCTCCAAAATTGTCATGATGTTGGTTCATACGTCCATCGTTAAATTGATTAGCGTGAGGAGATGGAAAACTGTTATGTGCTTGATGATGTCCCTCATTGCCAGGAATATAGTAAGCCACGATTGGCAAACAAATAGCAATAAGCTCACTTGCCACTAGAATAAGTAGCATCATTCGATTCATTCTGAAAATAGTAGGCACACAAAAGTTACGATTGAATTGTATCACAAAAATTGAACACTTTTTTTTAAGTAATTATGAATATTATCCATGTAGGGGTCCAAACATGTGAAAATGATATCATATAGAAACGTTGTTTTTATTTGAGCTGTTGTTTTTAGTATAATAATCATGAAAAGTACAAGTTTCAGTTATTATATGAAGAAATGCATATTTCTTACTTAATGTTTCTACACAAAAGTTTAGAAGGGGCTAATTATTTTCGATTGTGATTAGGAACACCAAAGCCATTAATCTGGCAAGTTCGTTGATTTTCAGTGTTTCTGTGATTCAGATAAAACCGGACTCCCGAAAAATAACTTAGAATTTTTTTATCATTTTTGTTTGGTAATGAAATCCATACGAAATCCGAGAAAAGAGAGAGTAACCTAGTGAAAGTTTATTAAAACAACAACAAATCGTCCGGACAACCTCTTATAAATTCCAAAATTTATAAACAAGGATTACTAAATATTACAATCAAAAATTGTTATACGAAAATGCAAAAAATGGATTCTGTCTAAAAAGTTTGGGCTTCAATCTGAAATTCTGCCAGAATCCAATTTATTTCTCTACACACAAAAATTCAGAGGGCATTGATTTACATAAACTCTGTACCACATGCGATTACAGATACCATAAAATAATTTATGTTGGCTTTTCTAGCAATGATGTGAAAAATCTTGAAATGGCAGACTTTTATATTTAAATAAGCCATAATGACAAATGTGTCATACAATTAGAGAATTCTGCAACATGATTTCAGCACAGTTTCTGATGAATGTATTTATGAAAATATTTGCCCCCTCCCCCTAAAAACGCCATTACGTATGGTTTTTGCCACGTAATACAGTAACACATGTACAAGAGGTCTCAGGAAGATACATATGATGGAATATTTTTACCTGTCTGTCTGGCGATAGTTATTCCTTCAGGAATCCAAAAAAAGAGAGTCAATTTGTTGTCCTCAATAATTTTAAAAATAGATTTTGGCTAACATACGAGTATGTTAGAGTCACAATACTATTGCAGATGTTCGCTTTTAATTTTAAGTGAATGTCACTTAATATTCTGTATGGTTTTCAGAAAAACGTATAAGAAACAAAGACTTGTAAAAGATTAAAGCAAGACCCCTTCATCGAAAAAAACAGACGGGTTCATTTTGATTGCTTATGTAGAGCGGATATCCACCAGATGTACTTGGCATCATGTGCCATATAATGTGCTTCAATTGAAAATAAGATATTTCTGCACTCTACCATTAATCTTCGACGTTGTTCTATTTATTCTTTTAGAAATTAGATTCCATTCAGATGAGTGCGTATTACACCTCGCATCTGTTAGTTATTGTTCTTTGTTTAAAAATGGTGTTTTGTTCAAGAACGATTCGAGAATTCAGGTTACATACTTTTTAAAAAGTTTGTATTGCTCTTGGTAGAATTGAAAATAATTGTTTTGGCAATCTGTAACCTATTGGAAATCTAATTACTAATTTAACTTTGAATAACATTGCATGTGTGGGTTTTCTTGCATCCAATGCGAGAAAATTAATATTCGTTGAACAACTATTTTTAGGAATTGCACCAATGAGGGATCTTCAATCATAAGGGATGTGCATCTAAACTCTAGAAATGAGTGTTTCTAAATATTATCCTACAATTGGGCTGATCTTTTTTGGTTAGTTACTGCTATAAGCCTGCTTAGTCAGTAACACAAGATTGATGCTCAAATGTAAGGCACATTAGCATTTTGGGTTAGCAAGCAGAGTGTCGTTGAGGTTGGCTGTTTTCAATGCCTCCAATACTTTAACAACGAAACGAGCATCCAGAGTCTTCTTGTGGCTGAGCGCAGATATAAGATCTGGAAATTTGAAAGATGATTGATTATTAATTTCTGCTCAAACGGGAACGTGACCCAGATGGAACACCTGATGCTCAAAACACAGGTGACAGGTCCGAAACATTTGTGGGTTTGGCCTCCTCTTCGTACCATTTCCCCCGGACAGGTGTTCTGGATGGTTTCCGGAGAGAAAGTGTGTCGTTAGCAAAATTGTAGTGGTTCCAAACTGTTCTTTGCGTAGTGCAGTTGTTCTCAAACTAGTCCCAAAATTTATTTTCAATTGTAACCCGGACGTGTTGTATATCTGGTGTTCTATCTGGGAACTGATTGTCACTGAGTCATACAGGGAAATCAAAGGTGATCAAGACTCATAAGAACTTCAAAAGGATCTCGATTCCCTGGCTAGGTGGTGTAAAGAATTGCAACTGCAACTTAATGTTAGCAAGTGTTGCATTATGCATGCATCCAGATCTAGGGATCCTCTGCTTCATGACTACTCACATTCTGGGAACCTCTCTTGGTTGTCCAACAGTACAAATATCTGTGTTTACAGATGACCCCAAAATTATCTTGGAAAACCCAAATTCAAAAGATGATTGGTGAGGCAAATGCTAGGCTTAGACTTATTCAAAACGTGTTGATCGAAGGGTGTCCAAGTAAGGTTAAGTCAGTGGCCTACTTTTCCTTGGTCCGATCTTTGCTCGAATACTGCAGTTCCGTTTGGGATTTTCACCATGTGGGGTTTGTAGGGGAAATTGAAATGGTTTAACGAAGAGCTGCGAGATTTGTTAGCTGTATATTTGAAAGAACTGACAGTGTCACAGACATGCTGTCAAAACTGGGGTGGGAGACACTGGAACTGGGTTGGAGGGAGATCAGTTTAAGGGTTGCTGATCAGAATTCTGAAGGGGGATTGTAATGTTGATATCGGGGACTCTGGATGTGCCCAGCTCCTAATAGAA
>JAQGBY010007564.1:0-11609 GCA_034698785.1 Mycogona germanica
AATGTCGGACGAAATTGATTTCAATAGGATCAAAATTGCCGTAGATGTTCAGTGTACATAGTTGAAGCTTGCTTTATGAGGTGTGATCAGTTTGGACGTAATCATGCGTACGGAGTAATGATGTACGAGACATACAAATTGCAATATTGCTGTCATCGTGCTACAGTAAAGAACCCATTATGTCGACAAGCTCAAGGCTCAAGACAAGCGATACTATTTTACATGTTGCACAAATCAAAATGTGCATGCTTAAACGGAATTGCACTATATTCATGCAATCTTAGAAACGATAGTCAGTGCCGTATACGGGTAACATTCACCCTTATGTCGAAAAGCTGAAAAGAATTGAAAAAATCTACTACAAATTTTATTGCAGGTATCATTAGAGTTGACCTCACTTCCAAAATAGTCTGATGTCGCACAGCCACATGGGGGAATGGCATTCCATTGATTTCAGCATCTTTTAAAACAACTTTGTATGCGCGTCTTCCGTGAGGCTTTGCTATGCTTCGAAACCATTTAAAATTACCCTGTTTATAATTAGACCCCTTTTACTACATGCATATTGTGCATTTTTAACATTTAGAACTTCATATGAGTGCATTGATCCTGCAGCGCACGTCATTTTTGAGTCAATAACTTTGCCTTAAAAAAACTGGGTAATTAGACAATGCGAGCATTGTAAAAGTTGAATTTTGCTCAATTTTCCGCCAACAAGGAAACTGTTACAAAGTATCCGTACGCTTGCATTATATTCGGAGTGTCTCTTTTTCTTTTTGCGAAAATAATAAATGTTTCTTTCTCGGTCGAAAGATCGCATGCCATAAAAGTGGTAAGTCACAAGAATGCAAAAAAAAAAGTGCAATTTTTAATTGCCCGAAGCAAACGGCACTAAGTTTGGCTAATAAATTATCTTCCTTTTTATTTTTTTGGCATTTGGACGCAACTCGTCTCATCTGTATTTCGAGTAACCGGTAACAAATGTGGTTGGCCAAGCGTGAATGGGAATTGTAATTCGTGGGTTATTGACAACGAAATACTCACAAAGATAGGCTTATTTGCATCTTTGTACGGTGCAGCTACCTCGCGGTCACCTTATCGATAAAAAAAATCACTCAACGTCACTGACCAAGGTTGGATTAAAAACGAGTTTTCCTAAGTTGTCTCATCCTAGCCGAGCGACAATTTAATCCTCGAGAAATGTTTCTAATTTATTGGAAGCAATACATAGAGCCAAGTAGAAAAAATCAGTGGTCATCATGGGTTCAATACCCGACAGATGCCTCCGGAATTATTCGAAAGAGAAATTCCTGACTGCGCTTTTCTGAGTGGAAGTAAAGTCGTGGGACCCGTGCTTGTACAATATCAGGTACACGTTAAAAATCCCTACCTCAGCAGAATTTGCCTGGTCACCCCATGGAGGGAGGAGAGCTTGGAGGCTAACAATGCTGGTAAGCCTCCTCAACAATCAGCAAAAATATACAATACATTATAATAAAATAATCATAATAAATTCATAATGAAATAGGGATTGTCTCCGGGACAGCACCGGACGATAATACAATACATTGTTGTTGAATTGTGAAATATTGAATTCTAGCATTCGATCAAGGTGTCTCTAAAATTAAAATTTCTGTTATTAGGACTTCTCACTCTCTCGCTTATAAGGTTTAGATGAATATGTATATATAAATATTAAAAGTTTATAATCAATTTCAAATGTCAAATACAGAGTCAGTAATTTAGGTGACTGGTTTTACTTGACAACTAAAATTATTGTTTACATCCAACTAAACAAGCAAATGCAAGACAAACTAAAAAAACTAGTAAAAATTAAAGTTTCAATGAAGCGAACTGAATACATTTAAGGTGAATATGCAATTACCCTGTGTATGTATGATTGTCTCATAAAGTTTCTTATCTAATCTTGAAATCAGCAATTTAAAAATCTCGCCGTATATATCATTATCTGTTGTTGACAAATCCGATTAATTGTGTTGCTGTCACGTTTGCTCGATTGAAATTCGATAATTAATTGTACTTTTCGCACGTCTCGCACCTACGCCCACATCAACCAGAAATCGAACAATAAACTCGTTTTAGGCAAGCGCATATGTTGAACACTCGCACATAGCTGAGTGCTATTGAAATTTATTATAGGCAGCATGTTCAGCGGAGTATATCCGCAATGGCCAGTGACTTGTGTAATTTTATGTCCTGACCTACAACTAATTAAAATCGCGGGCAAATGAATACAAGAGTGTGTATTTATTGTCAAAGATCTCTTTGCAATGAGACATGTACGTTTCCCGTCAAAATAATTTACGCGGTGCATTGATTGTATTCAGTTGACCATTTGATTATTGGCAGATTGAATGACAATTAAATGATACTCGTAAATTATATTATTTTTTATTCAGGCGCTGTCCCGGGCACAACTTGCCATTTATTATGGAACTGCAACTGTATTATTGTCACTTTAAATGTTGAGAGGTCGCAAAATATTAAATGACAAATGATTCTTCGACATAACTAGACCTCCACCTTCTGGTTGTGGGTCCGATTAGAACTCGTACGTTGTTATTAGAAGGATTTTACACACATCATATCGTTGTGAGCAAGATAGTGTAAGCAAACTTGCAAATAATTGCTGTGAATTATTTGTCTAATGCGTTAACTACTTTAGCAGCAATCTTCCATTGTTATCCACTCTTATTATATTTATGTTGTTGTTGGGATCCGTGAGATTAAATTATAAAGTTATGATTTTTTGTAGTAACGATTACAAAAAACTTTTGAATCCAAGCACAGGACGGTGTAAGAAACGATTCCATTAGATTTCACATTGTCGCGAAAAATTCGTATACATCAGTTGAGTGATGTATATGAATTTATTCATAGATTGCTCTTTAAAAACATTGTTCATAAATTGCTCATAAATTGTTCATAAACACATACTGTAGTAGCAGTTCACTACTATAGTTCTTACATTAGATAATTATCTACAGTAGTATTCATTTATAAATAACTTCACGCTTCCCTCTGGCGAGTTATTTTTGAGGGGGAAAAAATACGAATTTCAAATAGGTTATTTGCATACCAAATGTACGGGTATTTAGGATTTCTTCTTCAATTTATATGATTGTTCTGTGAAGGATAGCATAAAATTCGGAATGTACGATTTTGTAATTCGGACACCAATCAATACACTGCACATTTTCTGAATCAACAAAAAAGCCTCGCGTTCATATTTAATGGTCATAATTTTTTTAAATACTGTACATCGGTCGTTAAAATTTCATCCACCATATGTTCGGCTCGTGCACACGTAAATCACTTAATGAAATCGCTTTTCATTTCAGAACGCACCATCAAAAATATGACGATCATCTCATCGACGTGAACGTCCAACCGCTTAATACAGCTGTCATTGGGCGGCGCACAAATCAAAAGGCGGAATGCTATGGGACGTTCCATCGCCAATAATCTCGAGCGATCTTTCAGCGATAATGGTTATCACTAATTGGCGATGTTTGACGATTACCTCGGCCTAGAAGGCCTATTGCGCTTCTATTGTGCCGGCTAGTCCAATATGAGCTATTTACATCAGCGATTGCGGTGGAGAATTTCTCCATCCGCGTTGACCTACGCTAAACAAAACCGATGATCAGTAAGCGAACCGGATTTTCGGTTATTTGTAAATCCTTGGACAGCTATTTAAAAAATTTGGAATAAAATGTTTTTGTTGGGTTTAAACAGATTAGATTGTAAAATTGACAAGCGTTTGACAAAACTATAAAATAAATTAAAACTCAACGTTTTTACAGCATTGCCATGACACGTGAGTGAACGGGGGTTTCAAATATTTGAAAAACATTTCGCTGACATGACGGGGACTTTCGAGCGAAGCCGGACAATTTCTCTAGTTATTATATAGAACATGGTATAGAAAGCAAACACCTCGAGGACAACAAAATTACGGAACTAAAAGTGGTAAAGCATTCACGAATTTAAAAATAAAATAAAATAAAGAAACTTAGCAATCCAGTCCCTACATACATCACAAAGTGCTGCATCCTCGCCAGTGACTTGTTGACAAAGTGCAGCGCTGTCAATCAAGTCAGAGATGCCAACGGCCGTTTGAAGCTTTTCCTCCTTGAAATAAAATAGAGGTCTACAATGTGGCATTCGACAAAAAGCAAATAAAAAATGTAAAATCAATAGAGCGCATTTTGACTCGTTGACTGTGTGCAAAGGTCATTTCTCTTAATTCGTTACTTAACGTGAGTTGTCCCCCTCCCCCACTCATCTCTGCACTTCACATTCTACTCGTCAGCCATCTTTGACGCCATGATTGGCAGCCGGGAGGTCATTGCCCATCTACCTCGGCTGCCTTTCATTTCCTACCGCCTACACACACAAATACTACCGGGGGTTCAACCACAAATTCCCAACGCCTCTATTCCTGCTACGTCCCCCTTCCCTCTCCCCCCATCATTTGCCACCATATTCTCACACAAACCTACGCATAATTCACTCAACAATCGATTTGTAACTGTGTCGATAACTGAGCGAGATCAAAGTTGGATTGTGCGTTTGCAGGTGAAGCCTACAGTCACAGATCCCTTCAATTGTCCAAAATTTAAGAATTTTATTTTCTTGTCACGGTGATTCAGCCAAGCATGACGCCATTTGACACTCCTCAAGCTTGATTTACACCTAAGATCGAATCCTAAGGAGCCGATCTTTTCCGGCCTCGCATTGCAGGAAACTAGCAACAAGAAATGTATTTTTTATAAATTCCAAACTTTACCCGCCAATGGCGGGGGTCAATAGACCAGTTGGGGACAGAAATGGAATTATTTTAAAAGGCTCTAGATTTGAGGCTCTGTCTAGGGAAATAGGAGTTAAAATATGACGCAAATGTACATTGAAGCTGGTTCACCATTCTAGTGTGACGTCACCCTTCTACTTCTGTTAGGAGCGCTGGGCACATAATTTCCCCGATATCAACATTACATACAATCCCCCTTCAGAATTCTGACCAGCATCCTTAAACTGATCTCCCTCCTACGATCTTCCAGTGTCTCCCATCCTAGTTTTGACAGCATGTCTGTGACATTGTCAGTTCTTCCAAATCTACAGCTAACAAATCTCGCAGCTCTTCGCTGAACCATTTCAATTTCCCCTACAAGCCTCACATGGTGAGAATCCCAAATGGAACTGCAGTATTCAAGCAAAGGTCGAACCAAGGAAAAGTAGGCCACTGACTTAACAGTACTTGGACACCCCTTCAACACGTTTTGAACAAGTCTAAGCCTAGCATTCGCCGCACCAATCATCTTTTAAATTTGGGGTTTCCAAGATAATTTTGGGGGCATCTGTAATTTTATGGGGACCATCTTAGGTGTAAATTAAGTTTCAAGAGAATCAAGTTTCGAGAGCTTTATAAACATGGATGAACCGGGATGATGTCAATATTTGTCATGTATATATATATATATATTTTTTTTTTTTATTAAACGTGACATGGTGACACTCAGACTTCTATGTCATGTTGAGCCAAACGACCATGTAGAGTGAATAATACAACTTCAAATTTCGCGATCGATTGATCGCGATGGTATGATGGTCCACTCTATTAACCATCAATCACTTTGATGCCAATTCAATGCGCTCGTAAAATTAATTCATTGTCAATTTTTTTCATTTCGTTCCACCTCCGTGTGACCTATCCGCCAATTTGAATACGCGTTCTGCTCGACTTCAATAATTTCTACTCTTTTTTGGATCCGGTTGCGTCGCGCTACTGTTCACGCCCGACCGCCGTCGAGGAATGCGGCAAATTAAGTTATTGAATTTGGTTATAGATGCAGAAACCTTAAAACTCATCACGCACGGGTTCCTTGCGCACACACGCGATGGTCATAACCGATTGATGTTAGAAAAATACGTCTGCACTTTTTTTTTGCGGGGGATGCTGAAAGGAAAGATATGAGATGATGGAAAATATCTCAATATCAGGCCGTGATCGCCTTAAAACGAAGCGCGGTACAATTATTGTTGCGTCTCGAATTTCGACGTCGCCCTAGGGCTTAGGCAGAACTTTGCAATCAACGTATGATATAGCAATTTAAATTTTTGAATTGTTTTGTATTGCAAATAGCGTTGAATGAGGTATGTGAATAAAAAATATGACGTTGCCGTTGAGCGCTTTCGAGTCTTTGTACCTTGAGGCGATCACAGGAAATTAAGTTATTCCTTGGGGAGGCGTTTGAGATTCTGAGTCCGATCTAGGAGAGTCCCATTTGGTGATACCGATGAATGACGATTTTGATGACGCCATACTCTTGCTACAAAAATATCATATACTGGCGCGAATTTTTTATTCTTTAAGATACTTATTCGTGTGCTTCACTCAATAAAACAAATTGCTACAAAATCATGTATTGATTCAACCAATCAAAAAATAGCTTTAAAATATACAGTGTGTTCAAGAAACATTTTGTCCTCGAAAAGAAACAATAAAAGATAATTTACATAATTATTTTTCAAATCGTTCCGGTAAATCTATTCCGAGGAAGTGAGCGTGACCATAAATTCAAGTTAAGCATTTCATTGTTCTGAGCGAGCATCTTGCACATTAACATATTGTCATTTTTAAAGAAAATTTGGAAAGGAAAGAAATGATAAATTTTAGCTCCCGGATGGTGCAGACCACATACAGTTGAGACAGTATAGAAAAAAGTACACCATTTCGCAAGCTTACAAAATTGTTCAGATAAACCGAAAAAACTTGAAAAACTGCTATTGTCGAAATATCCCATCGATGACAACACGTCGCTAAACTGAGATTACTACTGCTACACTAATGTATAGACATAATTAACCTCTCCATTGGCGTTTCTGAATATTGTATCGCTCGTGGCATATGCTCAATTGCATCGCCGAATGAGTGGCAGACGCGGGACTAGTTCAGAGGCGAGTTCAACGTTCGCTGCGTTTCTAGACAACGCTGAGCTTCAGAAATCGTGAGTTGCTCGGTGAGTTCTTAGACAACAATATCTGGACGAAGAAACGTATTGTGTACACATCAGAAGAAAAAAAGAAAGAGAATAGTCATGTTCCAAGAAAAATCTCGATCTCGAAAAACCAATAAACGGCTTCATGTATTGTAGGTATTGACACTAAAACAACTCTCCAACCACAAAGGAATCTACTGTATCTTGTAAAAAGCAGTTACGCGTTAATTATCATCCCCGGGAATATTTATTCCAGATGCTGTTGGCATACCTGGCCCTGGAGATGAAGTTGTTTTCGGCGGACAAATGGGTTTGGCAATTGATAGCTCGCGGTCCTAACCTCGAGCTATCAAACCACAAAAATATAAATGTAAAATATTTGGCCAAGCGTTTTGCAAAATGCATTATAATGCAAATCCATGGAACAATGCACATGTACATTTTTTTCCTCATGGATTCGTATACATGTGAAACCAGATGCAAAGAGTCTGTCCTCGTTGTAATGGTTTATGGCGTAATTATTTTTTCTATTAAAATTGAATATGAGAATCTGGTTGAAAATTACAAAGGAAAGGATCAAAGAGAAATATTGTTAGACATCCGACAGGTCATTCGCAAGGAATTTGCATACATGTACAGTTTGTCATCTATGAACCACAACCTTGTTGGTTGAGTGCATTTGGAATGATGGAACAATCTTTCGTGTAACACAGTGTATAAGGCTAGCTATAAATAAACGCAATATGTAGATAATCAGCACAAATGGTTCGCGAATACATGTTCCAGTTGTATGTTCCTGTTAGAAATCTTCAAGCAGACCAGGGCAGCATTTATGCAGAGTCATTCATAATATATAGTGTGTGTATGCTCCTTCTAATAAAAGCCACACTGATGACAATGGGCAACCCATGATTTGCTGTTTGCTATATACCTGTAGATCTTTCATTCAAGAAATATTGTATACCTTAAAAAAATAGTCGAGAAACGAACGCAAAATGTTTTTTCTTTGGGAATTTTCGTATGTCTCGCACGGGGGCGTCTCAGCTTTCGGCTTCGCCGTTTGACAGTTCGAGAAAGAAAACGTACAACCGTCTATCTGTAAAGCTCAACGGCACCAGCTATTTGAGAGGATAAAATGTTTTTGGATACGATCTAATGAAGTATTGCAATACACGCAATGTATCGCTATAATTCGACATTGGTTGGCAGTCAACACACCCAGGAAAAAATGAGGCTCACAGACTCGTATTTATTTAGTTTTGGCTAGTCATTTAATATAAATTGTCAAATTTTCGCAGAAATGCATTCCGTATAAAGCGTAGATCATATGCGCTTATGCCACCTTTCTTTAAAAAAAATTGTGAACCCGTCAGGGCTATAGTAGTTTGCATTTCAAATAATTACATGAGATACCAAACACAAGAGATTTTAGGTTCCGTCTTAGCGGTCTTACCTATAGCGAATATCTCATGCGTATCAACAACGGCTTCAAATATAGGTGAGCACACAAAGGATTCCACTTGATCAGCTCTTTGACAAAAGAACGCAGTTAAAGAGTTGGAAAGAAAACCTTTCTTCCACAAGTACAACATACTCTGAAGTTCGACTTATGTTGCCATGGGAGCTCAGAAGGAAAGAAATATCTTGATCTATGAATGACCCTTTGCTAATCGATCCAAGCTAAAGTCGATAAAAAAACTGCAAACAGTCCAGATATTTTATTCTATTTGATGATGGAGAGATTTCAGGTAAAATCTTTTTCATTATGTGTGGGATGATCATTAGAACAAAAATCTAAGAAAATGTGTCATCATTCTCTTTCAAATTTCTGCACTCTCAGCTGCAAATGCAAACTAAATTTTCTATTGAACTAATTTTGGCGTGACCAGATCTTCTAGACCTCACATGGCGAGCCGCCACCGACCATCCTGATATATCATTCGATGAGGACATGCAACGAGTCATATCAATTTTTAAAAACCCGGATAAGGAGACCCTGGTTTTAAGAAATTGTAGATTTCATTAAATACAATCATTTAAGACATATTGCATTGTATTTCACTTTTAATTTGTAGTACTAGTAGAAATTACTCTGTGAGGAATAACCAAAACCATCAACCTGTTGGCTACTGGCGGGGATGCGGCAGTTGTGCAGTAAAAATACAACAGTACTATTAGAGTCGAAAATTTCTATCATTTATCACCTTTCACCTTAAATTTGTCACCGACGTGCTCGATCGCCGACGTTGACTGTCGAAGCGTGAATGGGGTTTAGTGCTCCACACAATTTTAGTGTCACACGCATCCACCTCATACCCTGTCAGGGAATCTCAAAATCTCCCCCAACCCCCCACAAGAAATTCTCCATCGTCGTTCATACCCCGACACGAGCACGTGAATCACGCTCGCCTATTGGCCGGTAAAAATGGGCCAAGACGCCGTCATAGGTGGACGACAACAGACCCAGTCAGCTGGCCGAGTGCTTAAGAGTGCCAACCGACGAGAAGCGACTGCCATTTCTTAGTCGAATCCTCGTCCGTTACCAAGGCACGTGAAAACGCGCGATCCGAGCGCCTCTCTCTCTCTCACTTACTTTTTCCAAAAAGGAACTCACTACAAGAAGACCTGTTGATGGTGTGTGAGTGTGTGTGTGTGTGTATGTGTGTGCATTGCCGTCTCTTTCTCCTTCTCGCGCGTGTGCCACTTACGTGTGACGTCACTGCGCACGTCAAGACACCACTAACACACATAACGGGAAAAACGAACCACGTGCCTTTTCATTGTGCACCTCACGAGACGACGTCCTCCTCCGCCTCCATCCCGCCCCACCACCAGAGATCTCTTGGTGCATGAACGGGGACTTGGGAGCAGCAACAGCAGCATCAGTCAAGTCAGTCAGTCTTACTCGTGGACAGAGCCGGTTTGGCCTTCCGATCCTCCTCGCCACTCTCCAGAACCAAACGCATACTCAGATTTCTGTTTGTGGACCTCTTTTGGACATCTCCCGTTCCTGCCATCAACTCCGTGCTCGGTCTACACACGTGCGTCAGGGAAATTTTTGTTTGTGATCGTGGTGTGGTGGTTTTTCTCGTCGTGATGATGATGATGATGATGGCGCCTCCGCTGCCGTCGTCCATGCTGCTGCCGCTTGGCGGGTAAGTAGGCCATCAATGTGCCGTTACTCGACTTCTATTTTGCCCGGCCGGGGGAAGACGTGCCTCGTTCGAGGGATGAGGTTTATCTGTTTTGAATATCATCTTCGCGGGCGCGCTGCCACAGGTGGAAAAGGCGCTGTTCGGCAAGTGGGAGTTATCCCCGGAAAGAGTGGCGGCTGCCATCAAACAAAGTGTCACTTTTAGTTTTTTTGAAAAAAAAAGTATGATCCAATGTTGTCTACAAGTTTTGACGCAAGATTATGCGCTGATTTGCGGCTGACGAATTTTATGTGAGATATATTCAGTGAAAACATTACGTTCCGGTTACAGGTTGCGACCAGGAAATACGTTGGCGTAATATTATACTATTGTTGGAATGTTGCAATGATGGCAAATGCAATAAATCATATCAATGAGTTTTTTTACCAGTTTAATTTTTTAGACAGACGTGCGAATTTGTGCAAATGTTCTGTTGGATTATGAAAGATATTAAAACGTTTATGAGACGATGTCCTTAACTAAGACATTCTACTAAAAAAACGCCTCTTATTAATCCTGAAATTAAATAGGTGAGAGAGCACTTTGTTGGCCAGACATTGAAAATGCTAAAACTATTTTTTTCTATACTGGTTATCCAATAGCCATCACAGATCATAGTTCAGATGACGACTCAAAAATGATAGTAAACAGTTTTCTTACTTAGATAGAAAATAAAAATAATTGATGCTGGACACACATCCAAAGAACTGGCGACGAAAGAGATTAATATTATCAAAGTCGCCAGTTCTTTGGATGTGTCCAGCATCAACTATTTTTATATTTTATCTACGAATCGTTTCTCGAGTTTTCTCACTCTTAAGATATCCACATCCTTTTTCTGCCTGATGATTCAATTAGAAACGCAATCTCATATTCTCAAGACGTTAGTGGATTTTGGCCAAATTTTTTCTTTCCTCGTTAGGTTAAATTTCCTTTGCGAAATGCGAGTCAAAATGCTTTCGCGAGCGTGTGTGTGTGTGCGTGTCTTATGGGTGCTACTTTTTTTACCCAAAGTTCTATATGCCGTTCACGTTCTTTGTGATGAGTATTATGTTCGCTGGACAGCTATGATATTTTTGCGGCACTGAAACCGTGAAACCTAGTTATGATCGGGCAGCCACTGCTCATTTCCATTTGGACGTCGCCATAGTCCGATGATATGGCAAAGTGGGAGTGGGCGGGGGGATGAGGGACATTTGCATAAACATAACGATAATGGTGCGTATCAGTCCCGGTAATTATAAGGGTGCCCAATTAAACCGAGTTGAATTGAAGGAAGATGGATGGGAGGGGGAAGTGGTAGACCTCAGAAAAGATCAATGACTCACCACTCATCTTCCATGTGCTGAATTTTTAACGCTATACTTGTTGTTAATCAAAGGATGTTGCAGAG
>JAQGBY010007565.1:0-11609 GCA_034698785.1 Mycogona germanica
TATCCTGATTGCAGTCCTTCAATCATTACAACTATTGTGTATTACTACCGTCGGCGTCTCCATATAATTTTTGGATAAAATGTAAAATTGAAATTTATTTCAGCTGATCCCTGCGACCAAAATACCTTTTCAAAGGCAGTGGATGTTTGTGTATGCGGTCAGTATATGTCCATCTGTGAATCTTAAATCTGTCATACATATAAGGACTGTGATACGACTTTGGCGCCGGATTGTCTTAATCAATTATTAAAAGGGCATTTGGTGAACAAACGTAACACAGTACTGACTTGTAAACTCGTTTTCTATATATTTTTTTGAATAATTAATTGCGTGCATTACTCATATCATCCTCCATCTAATCACATCAGTCATGTGCATGCAAATTGTGTTTTCTATTGTGTGTGAAGAATAAATGGCAGGTGCTGTCACCGATTGGAATCAAACCTGGATGAATGATCTGATGAAAGCGAACGTTTTAAAGTAGATTTTGTGGTTATGCTTAATAATTTGGGAACCTTCACAGAATTTTAATTAGCTCTACCGACACAAATGAGATTGCAACTGATTATTTGCTAATGTTTATTCTATTGAAGTCATCATGCAGTTTTGGTAGGCTTTAATCGATTTTTAGGTTAGATACAGTTACTATGTCGCTTAACACACAACTGCAACCAATTCCTTTGAATATATTGACTTGCCATTATGTCTTATCTATTGAATTAGAAATTTCTATTTGAACAGTTACAGAGTATTCCTTTGACTATTTTAAAAGCATATTATTGATCAATTCCTTAACATTAAATATACATGTTAGGCAATACACGGTTTATTTACAGTATGTTGGTAAGCTTATATTTATAATATGTAAATGAGATTCTGCTGGACATATTTGAATAAATAGATTTCTTACATTTAAATTACACTTGTCTGGTTTATTGATTTTAAAATACTGTGCACAACACATTCAAATTAATTTGTGTCTTATTTAACTTCTTCGGTCATTGTTAATATTTCTTTTCTGGAGTTGAAGCACTGAATGTCAGTCTTTAGAAAATGATGCAAATTCAGATATTTATTTACTTTTCCTTTCCACAAAATTATTTCTGTAATTTTGATATGCCATACTGCATACACCCATACAGCAACGTGGGTAGCACATTTCAATATCATTTGACTTTTTGATTCCTGGGTGGGACCTTTTGACCATCCCTCATTTAGATTCCAGGCATCACACCTTGTTCTGGCATGTCTGCCTTAAGAGGTGACTAGCACTTGCACATTTTGAGGAAAGTGAAGTGCACAAAATGGCAGTGGTTGTGGTTAACTGTGGACATTTATGCAGATGGTACAAAATGGGTTAGTCAGTGCTGGAGGATATCATACCAGACGCCTCTCTGGAAGCCTGGGTGGTGAGGCAGTGGTTGACATACTTTGACCATATCATGCTTGCAAATGCTAATATCCTTAAAGACATTATGCAGGGTAAAGTTAAGGGCAACAGGGAAAGAGAAAGGCCACGTATCAAGCGGATAAAAAGGGTTAGTGAAAGTTCTGGACAGCGCTAACATGCGTTTGTTAAGCGCCGCTTATAATCACTTTGTGACGTTGATTTCCGCTACACTGGATTTCCGCTTCACTGGATTTCCGCTGCACTGGACTTCCGCTCCAAGTTTTGAAACACAGACCGCTAACTTCGAGAAAGACGCTGACACGTCTTCTTCTTCAGTACCAAAAGCGCTTAGACAAACGCGCTTGTACATGTTTGAAACCACAAATAAATATTTGTTCTTTTTTTAAACTGAATGGTCCGTTCTTTAGAAACTCGTCTCGTATTAATAAAGCAAACAAATTCTAATTTTGACAATTTCAAGGTTTTGAATCCGTTCCCGTTGCTTGGTAGCCTTTTAAATGAAACAGTTATCGACAAAAGGTTGGAGACTTTACTTTTTATAAAAGGAAAGTTCGTGTAGTGGACGTTGCTGCATCAACAATTTCAGACAACCTTTATTTCCAAAGCATGTGGCCCGATTCTGTATCGATTCGATAATAAAAAGTAGTTTACGTTTGGTGCAGTTAATAAAGTATTCGTATCTGGGATCGTACTGGAAACGGACACACACCAAAGCACCTATTGAAGAACACTTGAACACAGATCCAGTATGTAACGAACACTACTCTAAAGTTTCATTAGAAAAGGCAATTTTTACTTTTTATGCAAAATATAATTCATATTAAAGCACCAAAGTGTTAACACTAATTGTATTTAATTTCTAAACTGTTTCTAATCAAAATTATGGCCCTTCAAAGTTGGAATCAATATTTATTTCATTTAAAACTCTTTCTAGAAAGTGCATTGATTTATTTTCAATTTTCTTTTTAACTCGACATCTTGAAGCAAGATGGTGGTAGAATATAGAATAGTCGATGGTCCACTAATATTTGCCGTGGTCATTCTGTTACTACAGGTCGTGCAAAGTACAAATGTAAGTCAAACTACCAGTGCCTGCATGAAATGTTACATGAAATATGTTTCAGGTTTGTTACAGGAATACAAAGTGTGTACTTCTTGCTTTAGATTTTCCTGCAACATGAAATGTTACATGAAATATGTTTCAGGTTGTTACAGGAATACAAAGTGTGTACTTCTTGCTTTAGATTTTCCTGCAGCATGAAATGTTACATGAAATATGTTTCAGGTTGTTACAGGAATCCAAAGTGTTTACTTCTTGCTTAAGATTTTCCTGCAGCATGAAATGTTACATGAAATATGTTTCAGGTTGTTACAGGAATCCAAAGTGTTTACTTTTTGCTTTAGATTTTCCTGCAATAATATTGTTATATTCATGTGAAAACAGGGAACACCGGAAGAAACCAAAACACGGGATCAAGATTCCGATGAAAATGGCGTCACATGGTTGGACCAATCGATCACCGTAAACACCTCATCCCTGATGGATCTTCTCTCGAACCAATACGCAACGTGGAATAGAACAAATGAGATCCAAGAAATGACACACACGAAGATACGAGCAAAGCAGTCTCCACTTGTTTCCGGTAGACGCAGACGAGCCGTAACTTTATTAGGTGGTTTAGTTACTCTTGGACATTCTTCAAAGACATCTGGGCCGTCAAAAAATGACACCAATTCCGTGCAGACCAGTGAAGCAAATCCGAATAGAAGCTGTTACAGCCGATCGTCGGAGGGCGTTTCATTTCATGCAGCTGCTCAACTGTGCAGTGTCAATGGCAAAGTGATGGCCTTCATCAACTCCTCACTTCCGGCCAATAAGGATCCGATCAAAGAGGTGTTCGATCTATCGTATGAGTCGAATAATACCGAAGGTCTGTGGTTGGCCGTGGTCAATGTCTTTTCAGACATTTGGGAATATGTGTAAGTGTGGTTATTATACGAGTCTATAGTCGAATAAGCTACACTGTAAGAACAAAATCTCAAATTTGAGACATTTTCTTATCCAAAATATTGATCATAAAGTAGGGACCTACCGGTGCATAGGGGGACATGGTAACAATAGACAATTACACGGGAATTACACGGACTATTTCAAATCAGTCCATCAAAAAAAAAATCGTCAGGTTGTAGGAGATTACCTTTAAATTGTTTAATGGTTTTAATAGTAATGTTTTCTCATTTGAAATGAGAATATTATAAATGTTTTCGTTCGTTTTCACTTAGTGAAGCGTTCAAAATAGCAAGTTGGGCGATACTATCGATAATGTCGATTACATTTTGACCATGAGTTGTCTGATCAATTTGTTTTTCAAATTTTCAACCACTCAACAATCGAAATTCAACGATTTAATGAAATTACTCGCCATTTCACGAACATTTGAACTCTTCGGATTACATGATTTTTGTGTAATTGTGTATTAGGAAAGTTCCTAATTATAATTATGAGTCTAGTAAGACACAATGCTAAAAACAGAATCTCAAATAAAAGTAGTCACAAAATTTGAAAACAAAATTACCAATTTCTTTTATCGGAAAATATTAAATAAGAAAAGGCCAATATCATATCTTCAACTGTGTTGTGTAGAAGCGGAATGAAAAAGCTTCCGTTCCAGGAACGCGTTCCTTTTCTTAGGAATGGAGGAGCGCCTCAGTTTCATTTTCTAGAAAGGATCTAAGAAACGTCTCGTTCATTTTGTTTAATAAAGAAACTGAATCTGGAGCATGTTCCTATTCAAAAGGAACTTACCCAACTCTAGTCTTGAATTTCAAATTTTGTTTTAACAGTGTGGAAGTTTACTGCAATTCAGGTACCACTTACCAAAATTGTTCAAATTACGGGAAAGCATTTGTGTGTTCCATTTCCAGACACGTCAAACTTGGAAAGCATTTGTGTATTCCATTTTCAGACACGTCAAACTTGAAAATGGTTATGAAAAAGACAGAAATAATACCATCAACCAAGCAGTGAAGCTTCATCTTTCCAACCCATCAACAACTTGGTTAACATCAAACACTGATTCGACTAAACTTGCCCAAGCAATTTGCGTGGATGAGACGTGCGGTAAGGATTCTTCTGATCCAACTACATGTACATATAAAATCCACAGTTCTTTTCATGGTAAATAAAATGTGATTCTTTTGAAATTTTAAAACTCTACCTGGGGTGCATAGGTCAGTTCAGACAGTGTCCCTCGCCCTTCATGCCACACAGAAATGCCTGCTACTACGTCAGCAGTGAACCCATGAGGTCATATGTAAAAGCAGTGGATCATTGTCTCTCAAATGGCGGAATATTGGCTCTACCCATGGTTGGGAAAGAGCAGTCGTTCACGGCCAGTCTCATGAATTCCATGAACATCTCCCGTGCCTACGTCGGTGTTCAACGTATATTTAATTCGGACCTCTGGGTGTACAGTGATGGGCTGACGGTCAAAGGTCCTCTCTCCGAAAGGTGAGTATCTTCCGTCATTCTCATATACTGTAGCAATTCGAAACAGGGGGCCCGAACTACTAAAAGTAAATGCAATTATATTTTATCATCAAGGTTGGTCAGCACACGAAATTTCCAGAGTTCGTCGCCCAATCTACTTTGTGTCGTACAAAGAGTGACACAGTTCAACTTCACTTGGGACATCGTGAACTGTAGCAGATCATTTCCGGTCGTGTGCCAACTTCAAGGTAAATCTCTGTCGGTTATTTCACTGGCATGTCCTGTTTGGTGGAGGATAGGCGGCCTACCATATGGTGAGACATGGTACAGAGGGTTGTTTAATGGTTGATGATGATTAATGACTTAAAAAAAGCTGTTTACCCTATTAAATTCCATATCTCCACCACCTAATGTCCTCGATGTGTTGGCCACGTTTCCTGGCAATCGCCCTGCAGCGAAGTTTCCACTGTAGAAGTGCGCGTTGAAGCGCATGATGGTCAATGTTGGCCCACTCCTCCTGGCAAACTTTCCATAGACCATCCAATGGTCGGCGGTGTCCGAGTGCCCGTTTCAAGCTCCTAGCTCCTAGAATAGCTGATAGTATCGTGTTTATAATATCTTATTTTAACGCTTTCTTAGCTTTGATTTCCACGACCACATTCGATTCAAATTATGTTCAGTACCCTAGGCAGAGGTGAGCCATCCCATGATGTCAAAACCGAGTTTCTCTGAGGTGGTCTGAGACGTTCTGGGAGTAGTCTGACTACCTGGGTGGACGATAACTCAAGAAAGAACCAATTAGAGGCGGACAAGAAATGTGAATTTAAGAACGGCCACTCGCCGCACCTTTATTCGATGGTTACGGTACAGAACGATACGCAGGCAACGAACAACTCCTACGTCGTCGTCAACCTAGTTGTAGAAGGTCGGGTCCTCTTGCCGTCACTCCTCCTGTCAAGTCACGAGACGCCCTACTGCGATCCGCCAGTGACGTCGGTCTGTACTTCCACGAAAATAAATTAATTGCAAATTAATTAGCAACTGTCGTGCCTTCTACTTCTCACCGTTCACACACAAATAATACCGGCCCTAACGTTGACTCTAGCTGTACATCAAGTGTCCCTATCGGGCCTACATAAATCGCCCACTAAGACTAGTCCGGCCTAGGCTAGGCTCATGGGCGCCGCCATCTTGCTGTGCGCTGATGACGTCACTCCTCTCTGCGGCGTACCGGCCGAAAGGCGAGTCCAACTTCTGGTCTTTATACGACCCCTGAAGGATCAGCAAATAGCTCAAAGAGCTTACCGTTCGTTGGGCTCCTTTTCCTTTTCTTCGGGGACACGGATGGCGGACTCGGACGGGAAAAAACGATCCCTAATCTTCAGTACCTCGAAACGTCGTCCATCTTTCTTCACCGCCATTCCCGGTCTCCCCGACGGTTGGGGTGCGTTCCGCCAGTTGCGCGTCACACCCCCCCCAACCGCGAACACGTAGGCAGCGTTCCGCCAGTGCGAACTCCCCGGCTGACATGCGGGGCTAGCGGTGCTAGCAAACCGCCACCAGTGACGACGTCTCGCCACTGGCGCCCCCCCATGGCCAGCCGGGGCCCTCGCCCCAGCCGAACACTGTCTCACAGGTGGTGAATATTCACGACAACTGAAAAAAGATAAAATTTCTTAAGATTTTATCATGATGTCGATGTCAATGTAGGTTGTCTTTTAGTTGTACAATCGCAAACACTAGGTGGCGCGCCAAGTTTCAGTAGAGTCGAATCTGTGTAAGCGTGGCAATACTCAAAATTAAGATGCTTGTGCCGATAGAATTGAAAAAATAAGAATGAGAAATATTTTGTTTTGTTAACCAAAATAACGTTGCCATGTGCAGTTTCAATAATTCGGGAAGGTCGGAAGGTCGGAAGGTCGTAGTGAGACTCTCTGTTCCGCTCTTTTTAGAACCGGCGTGTGAATTGAATCAATCGATTCGAATGATGAGCTGGTGTGTGTCCAATCACGCGAGGGCGGATCGATGCTTGAAGTTGGTGTGCCCAACCAATATGCAGATTGTTCATATGAATTCAGCCTATGGACTGTTCTCAGTAATTAAGTCTATCTCTTGTCTAAGTAAGTGACGCCTATTTATAAATTTTCAGAACAGTATCTAAAGATATTTTACCTGGGAAACTGAAAAAGCCTCCGTTTAGAGTTAATCTTCAAGTGACCATAATATTGCTGCCCTTTGACCTTATAACTTTTTCAGCCGACCCCTGTGATGGCAATACATATGATGCGATTGGCTACTCATGTACATGCGGTAAGTTTGCAGACTTTTGCATACATGCTAGTTCCATTCAATTTTTAATTTAGTAATAATTTGTTTTTATGTTACTAATCATGTTTTTTCATCACATTAAAACGTTATATAATCCAATATAACATATTTGTATACCCATCATTGGTCAATTTGCACTTTTATGTTTCATCCTATTTAAGCAAAATCACATTGTGTCTCATTTTCATTCTTAATGTGTGAGTTAATCTTTTTTTAGTCTTATCGCAAGAGAATAAATGATCATGGCGTGAATGAACTATTGATAATCAGACGGCCAGGTATAACATTTTTATAACCTAATCACTAAAGTGGAGTGGAGTGGTGCCTCAACATGTTTTTTTATATTTAAAAATTTTGGATTTTCAATCGTTTGACAATTATTATGTCAAATCGCAAAAGAATCCTTTTAAAATATCTATTTGATCATTTTATGTTTTTTAATATTGTTATTTTATTTTATTTTTATATTGAAAATATTATTCCGGTAATAATATATGGTATGGTGTGCTTGGTTGGAACTGATATCTGGTTTGCTTGGTTGGAACTGTTATCTGGTTTGCTTGGTTGTCTCGTGAAATCGACGACGTCATGCTTTTGATGTGGAGACGCCATTTTTAAGTTTGAAGCGAAAGGGAGATTATCCAGAATTTGGCAAGGGTTATTTTAATATTAAATATTGAAAATCGAGATCTGAAATTTCGTCGCTAGCGAATTGCAATTATGCAATTTCATTGAGCCGTTCGTGAATTAGTCTCTGGACATGAAAATCAAAATCTCTGTTTTATAATATAGGATTAAGGGAGACATATAAAATGTTAAGATTCCAATTAATAACATTAAAATTAAATACCTATACACGTACTTCAAATGATGCTGGGAATTTTGGAATTATTTTTGTTAAGATTTGCGATTTTAAAATGAAATTATTTAAAGAATGAGAACGCAAAAACGACATTTCAATGACGATGAGATAAATAAACTAATAATTTTTTGGCATTTTCGCATTGATGAAACACATTTTATAAAAAGATTTTGTATTTCTCGTTTTATTAATAAAATTTGTACATGCTCTTACGGAGTGATATTGTATTTTGATTACGTTAATTTTGCATTCCTACTACCTAAATATATAAATTCACATGCTTTCAATTTATTGAAGCCTTTGATTTATTCATCTTAATTTATCAGAACAAGCAATTAGCTAGAGGTGTCGTGGGGTTAAGGGGATAGCATGTTTTCCTCGTGACCCGAGATTGCGGTTTCGAATCCGGCCGATCGACACCTTCTTAATTTTTTGGGCATCCTTCACATGCCTTTTTTTGGAATAGAATTAAATTCCTGACCCTCACCTGTACGATATTGGGACATTAGACCTTTAAGCGATACGTTTTCCTCCTTAAGCTGTACTGCAATGATGCATTTAAAAAAACGTTAAATAAAATGGTTCCTTACTTTAATTTATAGTTTTTCTGTGTGTGATAAACTTTGAAAAATGAATTTAATGCAGAGACACAGCCGAGACAGTCAGGACACCATGTTCTTGTTTCCTTCCGAATTCTTTTTCCTCCCACACTTTTTGAGGAACACACCACACATCTATTAGAATTTTTTTGATCTGCCATATAGTCTCCAAAGAAAGGTGTTGATAAAATCCACTTCTTGCTCCAATATCACTCAACCACAGGGTTTGAAATTATTCCTTGGAGAATGAGTAGAGCAAAAAATAAACCCACATTTCCGAATTTGTGACTGGTTTCCAACGTTGGGCTCTTGATTTTTTGGCTTGATGGGATGACTTCCTAGGCACTGATCTGCATACCTGTTCGTTTCTTGCACAATTTGATGCACGAGATCAATGAACTTTTCAATTAAATCAGCAGGATTTGTAGCATCCATTACTGTTAACTTTGGGTCTGGAGTTCCATCAAATCACAGTCACTGATTGACTCAGACCCACTTCAGTAATCGGACACATATTCCTGTTCATTTTCATTGTTCATCTGAACTGCCAGAGTCAGATCAGAAATCTATCATTTGTTGTCTTATATCCTGAAACATTAAATTTCTATAGGTTCTGCATTTTTAAGAAGAAAATAATTTTGTTACCATTTCGTTGAACAATGACAAAATGCCCCAAACCACTTAAACATCAATGCAACGTGACAACGGAAGTGGTTACGAAATGTGGTACCTTTAGCTTGCGTGAGGTTCGACAAGGCGGATAAGACGTGGCCTTCACTGGCCTCTACACAAAACAAAGCACATCAAAAACAAAAGATTTGCGTTGTCATTAAACTTGCCATTAGTGATTTGGCTATTGAAAGAATGCAAGAACGATAAGAATTCTAATTGTATATTCAACGTTCCCATTAGTACATAAGTTATTCAAAATGGGTTATTAATCGATTTGTTAATAATGTATGTGTGTGGTCAGGGACATGGCGATTTCGTTATGTGAGATCTCATATTAATTAATTCTGAATCGCAGCTGTTGGGGATCAGCAACTGGCACAAGGTATGTAGAAATGGAATTATTGAAGTTAACAGTAGAAAATATAGCATTGGACATTTAAATACAAATGTTTATCCCTTGGCATTTTCCCAAATTTAATTGTTAAAGTCAATAGTAGAAAATAAAGCATTGCCCATTTAAATACAAATTTTTATTCCTTGGCATTTTGCTATACCTGTAGACCTGATAACTTAAAAACTTGCATGACATATTGATCATTACAATCACTTGATAAAAATGTAAAAGTGAACGCCCGGGGGTAGATTATCGAAAATAATTGAAAAAAGGAACGATGCTGGGCTCATCGAAAAAACTGGCGACGAATGTGAAAATAATTAAATCGATAACAATTTAATAGAAACAACGTTCCAATAATCACAAAAGTTAAACACGTGTAAGAATCCTATATTATAAAACAAAGAATTGGATTTTCCTGTTCAGAGACTAACTCTCGAACGGATCAATGAAATTGCATAAACATTAACAAAGTAAACCATCATAATTCGCTAGCGATCACTTTACAGATCTCAATTTTTAATATTTCATATTAAAATAACTCGTACCAAATTCTGGATAATCTTCCTTTCGCTTCAAACTTAAAAAATGGCGTCTCCACATCAAAAACATGGCGTCGTCGATTTCACGAGACAACCAAATAAACCAGATAACAGTTCCAACCAAGCACACCATACCACATACTATTTCCGGAATAATATTTTCAATATAAAAATAAAATAAAAAGACAATATTAAAAAACATAAAATAATCAATTGGATATTTTAAAAATGATTCTTTTTCAATTTAACATAACAATTGCCAAACGATTGAAAACCCAAATTTTTAAATATAAAAAAACATGTTGAGGCACCACTGCATTATAGCACGTGAAAATTCGAATTTTTCATTATGTCAAAAATGTAAACGAAAATCGGATTATCATGTGCGTTTATCGTGGGTTATCGCGTACACGTAAAATAACCGGTAAATTTAAACAATTACCGTAAAGTCGCACAGATTGGGCGAATGCGCCCAATCTTCCAATGCGCTCTACCTCTTCCCCATCCCAGATCCGGCGTCCCCCCTCAGACTCGGCGCAGGCCGCCCTATGTGTCACGACTCGTCGTAGCCCAGTCGGTATTGCTACTGGCTGTGGCTCGGCGGTCCCGGGTTCGATTCCCGGCGCAGGCTCTCGAAAGTTTCGATCCCGGGGTACTGGTCGTTCCCCCTCGCACAGTGCCTAAGCACTATGAGTGGGACGTAAGGCCTGTAGTGCGGTTGACTACAGTTAATAGAAAAAAAAAAAAAAAAAAAATATCCACTTGCATCCTGAGTTTAAAATTACCATCCGCCATTATGGTTCAAAATACCCTGGCGGGGATTCGTCCTCAACTTTTCCTAATCTTTACCATTATTATTAAACATCCCTGTCCCCGCCATGGCTTCCTATACAACTTTAAAATACACATTGAGAAAATTCCAGAAAAATGTTATCCCGACACGGCGTACAAATTTGCAGACAATTCGGTCAAAGACAACACCAAAAAACTTCTCAGAATCGGCGCTCGACCGAGAAGTAGTCGATTCGCTCCAGAGAGGGCGCACCGTGTCCAAGCGACTCTACGGTAATTTTTTATTTCATTGGTGGTTACTGAAAACTCAGGCAAAGCCGGGTAACATTCTTGTATTATTATAAAAGCGAGTTCGCCACTCGGTTCGTGTTTCATTCGGTGCTGTCCCGAGTTCACCCTTTTGATTTTGCTTATCTATAGATAGAAATGAAAATCGCTAGCTGAGCCCAGAACTTTCGAGCCGCCCTGTATGCACTTACAACGCGGTCTATGTAAAGCTCCCCCCGACTTAGCTTCGTG
>JAQGBY010007566.1:0-11608 GCA_034698785.1 Mycogona germanica
ATTTTGGCTCAATGCCTCCCGAAATGCAGGCGGGAAAGGTCAACGTAAGCAGACACGGGCATGCCCCCTAACTCTGCATAAACACCAAAAATACATTATACCCGCTCAACAATAAACTCTCGATTATTTGAATTGATGATTCTCTGGAACGCCACCAGAAGGAACCAACAACAACTGTCACTTACAGAGGCCATTGTCCGATTATCAACTTAATTTTAGCACAAATTTCGCGCAAAATAAAGTTTGATGATATTAACTTTATATAGATCGAAGATAATAGGAGACGGCTTCAGAAAATACTTCTCCTGATTTGTAAGCAGACGCAGCTCATGAAGGCAAGGCCTTGTCGGAGGACCCTCGCCGCTACTCGGGAATCGAATGGTCCCCCGTCTCTGTTTGCCAGGCGCACTACAGACGTTTTCGATTGTTTACCTATTGTGCTCGATTGCTTCCAAACGGATCGCTTGGCGGCATCTTTGGGGAATCGCCCCCAATAATACCAGAAGCACAAACGACCAGAATCACTGCTCCGTGTGACAGGCACCCGCATGGCCCCGGATGTCGGTGGTGGTGGTCAACCCACCATGTGAACAGGGCCGCACAATTCACAACCCCCTACTTCATATTATGGAAGTAGCCACTCTAAAACGTGTCAAGAGTGCTCTCAAATGCTCTGTCGCATATCAATTAAATGTGACTTAACTGTCATAATAATAATAATATATGCGACTGACTGTGACAGCTCGGCGGTCCCGGGTTCGATTCCCGGCGCGGGCTCACGAAAATTTCGATCCCGGGGTACTGGACGTGCCCCTCGAATGATGACTAGGCACCATGAGGGGGTCAGAACGCCTGCAGTGCGGTTGACTACAGTTGATTGGAACAAAAAAAAATTAGAAATGTATCTTTCTATTGGTTGTTGACAAATAGCTTGTGGCCCGAACATTACGAAATTTGAACATCCCTTTTATCATGAGATAAAGTATTTCGAGAGAAATCCTAAACAAAACAAAAAAGAACACAAGCACCGATAAACTTTTCTCCTGTGGGTATTTCATTTGAGTGGTGGAAAAAGTTCATAAATAATTAACGACAAAACTCCAGTAGAAATTGGGCTCTTTTAGTCAGAGGACAATAAAAATAAAGTACTGCATGCACTTCGCGAATGGGATTTTTTTAAATCACTGAAGTGACAGAGCACTACAGGAGTTTCTGCATTAGTCCTTCGGCACTGTTTTCACCAGTACCCCGGGATCGAATAATCGAGAGCCCGCGCCGGGAATCGAACCCGGGACCGCCGCGAAAAGCTTTTGAGTTTCATTCATTTTTATAAGTACATCTCAATTCCTTTGTGAATAAAAAAACTAAACATGTGTAATCCTAAACATGTGTAGACCTTTTATATCGAAATTCATACATCGAAAACTAAAATCGACTGCAAAGCTCTTGCATCCAAAACTGAAAATCAGGCATGGTATTTCAATGCATTATCAGACTCAGTGAAAGCGGCCCCTAAAGTTCGGCTTTCCCGCATATCTTCTAGATCGTTCAGTTACTGTACAGGGTGAACCTGAAAGTATGGTTTCTTGGCATTTTATTATTTTTAATAAGTCGCCCAAAAATAGTCAGGTTATTATGAAATTTGGGGATAATTAAGATAACGGTATCCTCTTTCAAATCACAAGACTCAAATGTTAATTTTCTCACTGTTAAAGTTGCGCCGTGGCGGTGGCGCTTGTTGATTGCCGATTACCGCTGCAATACGTCACTCTGTGGCGCAATTGCTCAACTCTGCTGCAAAAATGCCGTTTACTTTAGATAAAAACGCGACATAATAACAAATTATGAAGCCAAATGTCTTTTTAACGAGTTTCCGAACAAAGGATCCGGAAAAGGACCGAACCGATGCTCCATCTGTAAACTGTGGTCGTTCAAAAGTTTCACGAAGTTAGACGGTCTCGGTTTGGTTTATCTTTCGCTAAAGATTCTTCAAATTTGCCTAAAATCTATCTTTTTTTGGAAACTCGTTAGGAAGTTATTTGGCATCATAATTGTTTTGTCGAATGTAAATTTCATCGCATTTTTATTTTCGTTGAACGGCATTTTTGAAGCAGAGTTGAGCAATCGCGCTACAAAGTGACGTATTTTGCAGCGGTAATCGACATTCAACAAGCGTCACCGTCATGGCGCAACTTTAATAGTGAGAAATTTGAAAATTGAAATTTAAGTGTCGAAATTCTAAAGGGGATACAGTTGTCTTAATTATGCTCAAGTTTCATAATAATCTGAGTATTTTTGGCCGACTTATTAAATATAATAAAAGTGGTCCATTTTTTCAGGTTCACCCTGTAGTTCTAGAGCAATTGAATTATTTTGTTTGGCGCTATTTCTGCTAAAAAAAATTCGCATAAATTTTAACAATGACATATATTTTCCGCAAATTTACTTTAAAATTTGAAAAATAGTTTATTGCACGGCGAAGATATGTTCACTTTTATTAAAAGTGACTCGACGAACGCATAAAACGGCAAATACCACTGCATTATTGATCCAATTCGATTCGGACCAAAATTCTCCTAGAATTCTCATTTTTTTTTTGCTTTTGATTCAAGACCAGTTAAATACACTTTTTCATTGAACAGGAAATTGATCCACCAGCAGCGATCACAATTTATTACATCCAATAAGAAATTTCAATCAATTGCACTTAACTACTCTATGAAATAAAGGCGTGAATTCAAATTCAAAGGTTGGACAAATTGTTGCATCACACAATAAAATGAGTGAGTCGAATCTAGGTAGCAAAAAAAGTTTTCTTTTTTTTTCAAATAGGGTCGGGTCGGCCTACCTAAGACTTTCATCAAAATTCTTGAAGCTCAGACGAAACGTCATCAGACACGGTATGGATATCGGGAAGATCGTCGGCCAAAATGTCTAACAAAATTAGCAAAAATTATTGACTTAATTGTTTAATAGACATAGAATGAAACATTTAACTAGTAAATAACAATAAAGAAAATATTTTCAATGGGTCAATGGATTATTTTTATTGGTTGAAAGGAAAAATATGTGGGTCAGTTACCTTCCAAATGAGCGTTGTCGTTGTCTGTAGAATCTTGAACCATCTCATTAACAGACAGCAATTCTGTGTCAACAATTTTCGAAGGTTCTACGACGAGATAACATAATGACACGAATAACATGAAAAATACAATAAAAAAATATACAGTACTAACAAACGGTGTATTGAAAATAATATTTATAAAATTTATTAATAAATATTTCAATATTTTTGTGAGTTTGATGTGACGAATGTACTAACAGAAATCGATAACGGTGTTGGCAATATCAATGTGCAAATTTAATAGAATGATAAAGGTGCTGTTATGGTGCTGGTCATTGGTTGGCCACAAAACCTTGTTCGATGGATTGGATCTTTTTCGGAGATTGCAGAGTGTGTAGAGATTTGAGACCCTCGCCGAATCGGCTGCCAATGGGTAGAGTATCTCTCACATTTTCACAGGCTTCGACCGAGGCAGTAGCGGACAAGTCATCATTTAGTTCATCATCTGAAAGGGAAATCGTTTTTAATACATGTATATATTAAATTGAGCAGTACAATATTTTGTGTAATATTTAAACAAACCATTCTTACTTTCGTTGAGCTTGTCATCCATTTCCTCAGTAACCGGAATTTTACTGAAATACTCGACGACTGCCCCGATCTTCTTTTTGAGCAACGAAATATCGTCAGGCATGGACAGCGATGTGTTTGGTTGAGCGTGTTGTTCGCCACTAGGTTTGGCAAACTTGGTTCTCAAAAGGTGAGACAGGTTAGCGCACACAACTTCCTCCCAACCCTTCGTGAATGAGAATCATTAAAATTGCGTATCAATCACTGATCTTGAGACGAATTTAAAAAAATTAATTTTATATAGACGCCTGTTTCCAAATTGCGTCTCTATCTAACCTGTTCAGATTCCTCTTCAAGTAGTGGGCACATGGCATCACACAGGATCGCGTAATCGTCCTTGGACATGTTCGCGTAGAGCTTAACGGTGAGACACAGAAATCTGGCTGCGCCAATGACGCTGCACAACGACTGCTGCATGGCAATGTCGTGGGACAACATTGAATCGGCAGTTGTTTGAATCTAAACGCGAAACAAAAATGATTCAATAAATGAAATATCTTCTTTTAACGGACATAGAAATTTATATATATAAAGGACAAAAAATATAGTAAATAATCAAGTGTGAAAATAATATTTGATGACGACACAACTTCTAATCCAAAAACATGTATGCAACGTCTTCATCAAACAAATAAAAACTTTTTTTAAAAATAAAATTTCAATTGTCAAGTGTGTAAACGCATTCAAAAATGATATTTATGGAAAAATCTAATTTTCGTCTAGAGGAGGCACTAATGTTCTTACCTGCGCATAGGTTGACTCCATTAAAGAATCCAAATTTGAAATCGACGTCGTACTCTTGTCCTTATACTTGAAGAGCAGACGTTTCTGGATGGCACGAAACTGTGCGGACAACTGGCTCAACCGCTTCTCATAGCCACTTATTTTCAGACGATTCTAAGATCGATCAACCAAAATAATTTGTTAATAATCGGTCTCGTCGAAAACTCAGTTGAAATTTCAATAATATCAACATCTGATTAACCTGAAAGTGCTTGTTGATCACGAAATAGAATTCTTGTACTGGCAAAGTGCTCGAGAAGCAGGGCACAAAGTTGGAATTCTTCTCCGTCGTTTGGAACCACGCGTCCAGTCTGTCCAGTAGCACGGACGCGAGCAGCGACATTGCCTCGAACGAGTCGCTCTGAAGGCGATATCGCTCTAGAAAATGAATAAAAAAACAAAATAGTAACCACCCCCACCATTTTAAGAATATAAATATTAAAATGTAGGCAGACAGATTTGTACGTTATAATACTTACGACTTGTTTTCGCCACGAGGATCGTCACTATAGGACCGCCATAGTATTTGAATCCCATCGCTTGGCTGGAACAATTGTTGCCAGTATCGACAAATTCTAAAAAAAACAAAAACATTTTTCCATTCGACGTAAATTGCTATCGTTAAATAATAGTTATTGAACTGAACATCAAACGTAATAATCGATAATTGATTACCAGGAAAAACGTCTTCTAATTTCAACGCCGCCTTGTTACTGCCGATCGTCTCCTTGAAATCTGCTCCCTTCTGCGGAGAATACAGACTCACAACTAGGGCCAGCGGCAGCGAGACCCGTGCCTCGGATAGGCACGGAACACCTGTTTAGAAATTGTCAGATTAAAATAAATATCAACTTCCATTTCCAAATGCAATGCCCGGAAATATTGAAGTGAACAAAGCTAACGTAATTACCAGCCAGATTCTTGTAAACAGCTACCACGGTGCCGTTCAACGTTGACGGGACAAAACCATCACGAAGATAAATGGTTGAGAATAGGGTGGAAAAATCGTCTGCAAACATACAATAATTTATTAACTTAAAAAAATTTATCATGTGCATTCATAATATTGGCGAGATCAGTCATAAATATGCTCACCTACAGAGACGAGATGGAACGAATTTTGTGACACCTGAAATGAGTTCTCAAAGTGACAGGCCACCTGCACATCTCGAAGAGGTAAAGCAGTCTTCAGCTCGATCTAACGCAGAACCAGACATCGTCAAAACAAAATTACCATCATTTCTAAAAACCAGATGTTCAGAGAACGAACAAATTGTACTTGCCTTCAAAGTAACAGTGGGTGTACCCCACTGGCCTTCACCTCCGTTGGGCGAATTCGAGCCCTGAAAATAACGAATGAGAGTTGCGAGTGTTTTTTTTCCGTCCATTACACTTTCATCAGTATCTTTCATTATCCCAACGGCTACATGAAATTTGCATGGAGATAGAGATCGTGCGACGAGATAACGCTTTTCAACGACTCTCAGCGCCCGGTTTCACCACTTACCACAGCGCTGGCCAGCACCTTGGGAACGACTACGGTGAGGCAAAGTGCCGAGTCACTCTGACCAGTTAGCGGAGTGCCTGAGAAGATATCGTACAAACAGGTGAGCAAAAATGAAAGACAAGATGCTTATCGACAAGTTAAATGAATGATTAAGAAATTAAGAAAGACAGATTCACAATTTCAAACCACACATGGAAACGTATGGGAGGGGGGCATGTAGTTTACATTTTTGAAAATGAATTTGCTTTTAATCTATACATTAAAAAAATGAAAATTCCACTGAATCAACCGCAAAGTGGACGTCTTATTAGATCTCAAATAAACTTGAATGGAAGACGAAACTATGTCCATAGAAGCGAAAATCAATTTTTATTTTTTTTTAACTGCTAAGAAAACTGAAAATCAACATAGAGATAAACATATGAAGCACTTGACATATTGAGGATTTCGCCAGCGAAACAATTAAAAATGCTAGAATTAAACTGTTTGATGGTAAAGTCTGACCTCCGGTCCAGAAATAACTTTAATTAAATGAAAGAGTTTTTTTTAATTCGCTAGTCAACTGCACTACAGGTTTAGTTGTACTATATAGGAACCATATATAAATATAGTCATGGTTTTAACTTTCAAAATGGGTTTTCTGCACTGACCAGATTTTTGTGAAGCTCGGATAATCTTGTACAATTTCACCATCTCCTTGTCCGTCTCGCGGTAGTTGATCTCACGAGATTCGACGGGTGGCGGTTGAAACACTGATGGATTTGTTCCCAGGTAACAGCAGATCAGTTGACCATCGTCGGACAAGAGGGCGATTCCGCCCTGTAAATTTCTGAGGGTGAGGTGTACGTGGAGGGGAGCGAGAGAGAAACACATTTTATAGATCAATCTATTCGAGCTCCTAACTGCTGACAGTGTGAGTGTGTGTGCGTGAACTCACCTTAGGTTGACTCGACAAATTTGAACAGGCGTAACTGGCAACCGCGAGGTCCACTTGAGCGTCACGTCCTGGTAAATCATCAGGGTACTGTTGTGAGTCGCAATCATGACTAGTATCGCTGCCGCCTCTTTTCCTTCAAAACAAAAATAGTAGGGAAAATTATCACCAAAAAAGAAAAGACCAAACAGTCACCTACTAGCACAACATTAATATGTGAATTCAAAGAAAAATTATTTTATAAATCAATTAATTGACCTTACCTCCGCCGCTGTACACGTGAAAGCAGCTAGGTTGAAATTCCAATTTCTTCATAAATTTTATGGCACCGGAATCCTTGACACAAAACAAGTGATGTTCACCTGAAACGCAAATGATAATTATCTTAAATTTTTGTAAATTTAAAAAAAGATTGACCCCATGTGAAAATGTTTAATAGATATTAAAATATAGATGTAGATTTGAAAGAACACAATACCTAAAACATAAATTAACGGTGGACAATTCTTTGATGCGATTACGGCAATGTCCAAGGCACACTCGCCAAGATTATAGCACCAGTCCATCTGAAATATAAAATTGATAATGTGAGCGTAAAAGTTCATTAATTTTCATTGTTAAACAGGAATTTATTCATGTTATCATTCGCTTACCGTCACTTTTTTACCACTTGTAATACTATTTTGGTTCTCGTTTTTGTCAGAGGATGAAGCAACAGCTAATACTTGATATCTGCAAATATGAAAAATAAATTTAACTCCCGTGGCTAGTTTATTTTAAACTACGAATATCTTCCGTACAAATTTAATTTTTTTGGAATTTTCCGGTAATTTGTATAAATAACTTTTTAAATATAATCTTTTTTCTTGACAAAAAATGACAAATTTATAAAAATAAATATGCGCTTGACATGACTTGGCTTCTAATTTATAGTGAATCAAAACGATTCACTGACGAAATATGTGCTAAAACAGCACATATTTCTAGGGTTCCCCAATAACAAAATTCAATTTTAACGTACTTGTAACACTCCAACTGATAGGAGGAGGAAAGGGTGACGAACGAATCTGTCCGGGCCACATAAACGAGCGGTCCAGGCAGCAAGGGATTGGGGAGAAAACGACTGAAGGCGAAACTCTCCTGCTCGAAAAAGCTAACCGTCCCGTCCAGCGATAAGACGCACGTAAAGTCTCGTCCCTTGACTTGGCCGAAGGGTCCGCTGACTAATCGGAAGGCGCCTCGCTGGAGGTTGTGCTCGTAGATGAGCACGAGTCGATAACTGGTGCCGTGGTCCACGCTACCCTGATTAACTAAACGAGTAAATTTATGTTAGCAGTTTTAATAGGCACTCATTTGGGGGCAATTTCACAAAACTCGTACGTCAAATCACAATGAATGCAAAGTTTAAATAGCTCAGATATGCCATTTTATTTAGTGGAGATTAAAACATTGACACGACTATCAATAAAATATGTCAGAAATGTATGTGAATCTTGATTCAATTTCATGTTTACAGAAATAATGGATCGTATAGAAATAATAAAAAATTGTTGGCAAGTTTCGAAACAACTGGCGACGCCCCAAATCTTTTATTAGAAGAAAACAATTCATTAACTTGACTTACCCGATAATCCATAAATCGATAATTTCCTCGGATGGAGTATAGCCAGATGCAGATTGTCCGAAGAGCTAAACGTTGGGAAAAGAAAAATTACACGGGAGGCAACTACCGATTTGCCACAAGGATTATTCAATTCATTGGTATATAAATTTTAATTCATCACAGTTTCATTCACTTACGAAACGAACTTCCCAACTTCTATTTGTAAAATAGGTGAAGGCAGCTGGGCTTCAAGCAGCAAACTTTCAGCCAGCGTGGGGCTCTCCGCTCCGTCCCCCTGTTTGGGTTCACAGGGGGAGTAAACTCGCAGCAGACCAGAGAAACTACCGACGATCAATTTATCTGCCAATGGAAAATTGAAGTTATTGAATAAAGTTTAATTCAAATTTAAATTAAGTAAACGAACTGAACAGGGATCATGAGACACGTCGGTTAGTTGCTTAGTTAGTTTGTTGGCGAAAGATGGGAGAAAGAGGGAGGTAGGGGGCATATGACGGGTCATGCGTCTATAGTCGGAAACAAGACATTCCAAGTACGCCCATACCTAAATTACTGGCCGAATTGTCGATATTGCAAACGCATAGACAACCCTGGTCGAACTGTTCTTCGCCGCTGCCGCAGCTGGTCCGCCACCAGTCTCTCACGTTGAACAAAGACATATTGGTTCGCACAAAATATTATTGACCACCACTGGATTCGAGCCTAGGCCAGGCGATTCTAGACTAATTGATCAATCAGAAACTCGCCGCAGTTCCATTGACAGCAACGCTTCTGGATCGTTACGACGATCTACTTCGTTTCTTGACATTTCCATTCGAAATTAACCGCATTCTCACGTTACCAGTGATGAAAACCGTGCAAAAATACCAATAAAAACAGATAATAACTTTCAACCTGTGTTTGTTTGAAAGCAACCATTGCTACGGCATTCCCTTATTTAGGCAACAACATCTTGTTTATCTCATTGCGCAACCGCGTTTATCATTCCCAGAGACTTCTAATTTCAGAACAGGCGAATTTGATTAATTTGTTAACGCGCCTCTCAATTTGTGACTGAGTTAAAGCAGTTTATGAATTTCGGAATGCTAGCAACCAATTGATGGATTTGCCTGGCTAGTTCCACATTTTGTCGCTCGATGGCAGCACCTTCTACGAATTTAAACTCTTTCTAATTTTGTCGTCTGCACTTTCGAATTGAAAGTAATGTCGGATTTCGTTCTCATTTCAAACTAATATTTTGTCAGATAATCCTGTAAGTAACAAATGTTTTTCACATTTAGTGACATATTTAGCGTCAAAACAACTTCGTTATATCGCTTACAGACGTTTGGATTGTTTCAACTAACTGTATTTGAAATTTTTCAGTAGGCCTAACTGGAAGCTTTGACCCCGGAAGTAGACCTATCTTACCCCAATGGCTACAAACGGAGCGGGTAAATTGATTTCACATGGATTTGTATTTCTGTTGATAAAATTGTTTTAATGTTAACTTGGCGATTTTATTATCGTTGCATAGGTTGTATTGTTTTCCTCAGTTTTTCAGAAAGTGTGCCACATTTTTCTGTCCCTTTGAATGTCCTCTTAAAAGTTTGCCAACTCTTGCTAAATGTTCGACAATGACCTTTGCCATGTGACGGAAGTCTCGCTTGTTTGATTCAGGCATGGTTGTAGGATGGTATCTGCATTAAAATCGCGCGCCACCAAATTTGTCTAAATAGTTTTTATTTTAAATCCTGAACAGCTTGCTTTTCTGGAGGTTCTTCCGGCGAGGGCGTCCTTCAGCCGCTGATGTTCAACCTGGAGTTGGATGACAGCGACGCCGACACTTCGTCTGTCTCCGGCAATACGACCCTCGCGGCCGAAGCCAACGTTTCCTCCAGTTCCGACAACGTCATCGTTTGCATGTTATGCCCCGAAAAGTTCCATGACGGAAAATCTTTTTGCCAGCACATGGTACTGGAGCATAAGATCGTCATTGCCGACTCTAAACTAATCGCCCATCTCAAGAGGTGATTTGAATATCATTCTGACTACAGATCCTTATTTGCCTGCAGTCCCTTGGGTCTGACAAAATCTCGCATAACGCCATTGCATCGCGAAAACTCAAAATGCCAATTGTTTCATTGCAGCTATGCCGAATATTGGAAGCATCGGTTCAATGATTGTTCCCACGAAAAAATTTGTTCTAAAATTGTTATTGGAAGTGAACAAAAGGGCGAAGGAGGTATAAACGAACTTTCTCCACACTGAATCAAATTATGATTTAATTATTTTTAAAATCCTCATGCATTCCAATGTTAGCAGTTTTAGTTTACAAATTGTTTTAATATTAAACGTTCTTTCAATTATCTAATTATTTATTTTAAATGTAAATTTCTTTGTAGGTGATTTTTGTAGCGATTACGTTTACCTTCTGGGTGATGACATAGAAGAGGACAAGATGTTGCGAGAGAAATTGCGACGAACGAGGCTGGTGGGTCGCATTTTATTCTGTGTCTTATTTTCCTCTGTTTTTAATTCAAGCATGCATTAACAATTTTGTTTATCGCAGGAAGTTGTTCTCCAGCAACATGCCAAAGAGAGATGCGACAACAACTTTAGCCGGGCGTGTGTGTTTTGCAAGAAACAATTTGTGGGCAACAGGTACTTGGTTTATTTAGTTGAAAATTGTTTTCTCGAGCGATTTATTTTAAATCAGGATATTTTTAGGAGGCAGGGATGGAATTGGGGATGGTTTTAGATAATAATCTTGTATCTAAATCCGTTTATAGATTTCAGAGTTTTATCGCAAAGATTTTATTTTTCAATGCGTTTCATTGCAGAAGTATTTTGTTCAAACACATGATGATCGATCACAATTTCAGTGTTGGCAAGCCCGATAATATAGGTAAATCGTAGAGTAGGTGTTTAAATGTTTTTATTGAAATTCGTTATATGCTTTTGATTTATTTTTATTAATAACATGATTTCTTTATTTTGTTTATTTTGTTTATTTTCCATCAACTGTAGTCAACCGCACTACAGGCCTTACGTCCCCCTCATAGTGCTTAGGCACTGTGCGAGGGGGAA
>JAQGBY010007567.1:0-11607 GCA_034698785.1 Mycogona germanica
CACGATGACACGCGATAAACGCAAACGTTATATGTGAAGTAACTGATTTTTCACGTGCTATACTCAGTAATGACGTCATGCAGTGGTGCCTCAACACGTTTTTTTATATCTAAAAATTTGGATTTTCAATCGTTTGACATTTATTATGTTATTGCAATAAATATACAATAAATTTAAAAAAAGAATCATTTTTAAAATATCTATTTGATTATTTTATGCTTTTAATATTGTTATTTTATTTTATTTTTATATTGAAAATATTATTCCGGTAATAGTGTGTGTTTGGTTGGAACTGTTATCTCTGGTGTGCTTGGTTGTGTCGTGAAATCGACGACGTCATGCTTTTGATGTGGAGACGCCATTTTTTAAGTTTGAAGCGAAAGTGAGATTACCCAGAATTTGGTAATGGTTATTTTAATATTAAATATTTAAAATTTATATCTCAAATTCCGTAGCTAGCGAATTGTGATGGTTTTCTATCTGTATGTTAAATTTTATGCAATTTGGATTTCTTCGTAAAAGCTAGTAGTTTCTCTATGAGCTTTTCCACAACTGAACTGCGACGAAGCAACTGATTCCCAAAAACGCCACCAGAGGGCAGTAAGCCATACCTGCAAGATAATGCTGTCATTTCTGACGTACGGTCCCTCCTCCACCAACGAGTGCGGCGCAAACTTGAGCGGCCCCCGCGGCCCCTTCATCCAGTTCTCGGCCAGATCCGAACCAAAGTGCGGCTCCGTCACATACGTCACGTGACGTTTGTTGGCGGCGCCACTCTGATCCAGCAGGAGGAAGGTGGTCTTGTGGTGGTAGACGGCGGCCAGGTCGCCGTCCCACTGGCCACGCAGGAACTCCAGCAACACGGACAGGTGGCTGCCCTTGCCCTCGCCCTCTCCGTTTAGGTAGACACGGGCCCGCATCCGGTAGCCCTTGGCCGCGCTGTAGAAGGTGTCGCTGGGCACGTACTCCGCCACGCCCTCTCGCTCCTCCTGCTTACGCTCGAAGTAGTTGCTGATCTTGAAGGTGAGCATGCCGTCGTCTGAGAAGAAGTTTCGCCAGATGGCGCTCACCGGTTCCACCACCACTTTGAAGAAGACGCTGTCGTTGCGCAGGTAGGTGTCGCCACGTTCAATCAGCGACTGGGGAAGCATCTTCAGTAGGCCGCGGTTACCGCGCATCCACTTTTCCATCGACTCTACACACAGAATATGGGTGGGGCGAAATACAAATTGAATCAGAGCGTTAAGAAGTCTTTATTAAAAGAATATTGTCGCTAGTAAAATTTAAGAACATTTGAAAATAATTGCTTAAAAATTATATATTTGATTCGTTTTTCCTATTCCAACTTTTGTATAGCTACATCAATCATGGGGTCACATATACGCTACTGCCCCTGTGGTTGGCAATCACTACATGCATTCGGGACAGCGCCATCTATTTCACACTTGGCGCAACACAGTGTGTTAAGTGCTTGGCTTTCGTTGCATTGCAGTGTTCTGTGTGATTGCTTGTTTCTGGGGGCAGCACACGCCCATTCAATTTTGGTTAAGGAAAATTATTCGTTGGTCGTATTTATTTTTCAAAAAATAATAATGAAATATTTTTTAATTTTCCGAAATCCGAAATACGAAAATTGTAAAAATTAAAAATGATTAAAAAAATTCAAATATTCACAAAAGTTACATTCACAAATTTATAAAATGGCAAAAAATAAAAATGAACTACTTTTTAAACAAATTCCAAAATAACGGAAATGAAATTTTAAAAAATCTTTTTTATATAACAAAATCCGAAATAATAAATCCAAAAAAATAAAAATGAAATATTTTTTTATTTTTTCCCACAAAATCCAAACTGTTACTGACCCTGTTACTCAATCGCCAATTCCAAGATATTTCTGCCACATTTATTCTAAGTTTAATCCTGCAGAGAAATTAATTTCTGAAATCCGATTTTCCACACATGACTAATGACATAAGAACCTGTATGAAAATTGGGCTCCCAGGACCAAGTAATCGGTTTCTTGTTGTCGCGATCGCTCTGGTCCATCAGCGAGATGGTGCCTCGGTGGTAAAAGACCGGTGGCAGAATCTGATCAAAGTCTCCCTTCAAGAACTGGAAGTAAACGCAGAGACAGCTGTCCCCGTTGCCGCCATATTTGTCGCTGAAGTGGAGTCGAAGTCGCATCTTGTAGCCGAACTCGCCCGAATAGAAAGGCTCGCTCAGCCAGCAATCGGTCCTCTTCAGCTTGGCGTCCTCCTTCTTGCGTCGGTAGTCGTCAAACTTCCACAGGAAAACGCCGTTCTTTTGGCCTTTCAGACCGGAAATGTCGTCCGTCATGTTGTTCTGCAGAACCTGATCATGCAGACCACCTCAACTTCAATTTCAGAGTTGTAGTCATTGCCATTCACCAACAAAGATAAATCTTTAATTCAATTTTCAAATTTTTTCTTGCATTGGGTGGACACAATAGTAGTACCAATACCAATAGTAGTTATGTGTGATGATCGATTGCCCTGACCAATTTCTTTTCAAAAACCGATAATGAACATTGGATTTATTGAATATAAAATATGTATATCGGGGATCAAATGTTAAATTTTATTATTACCTTTATCTCTTTGTTGGTCTTGGATAACATATCTTTTGCAATTGAATGTTCTGTTTAAAAAAATAACATGAACCATAAATTTTTAATGGATTCCTGGTAACGCACTGTAAGATTTTTGTCAGAATTCTATTCACCTTCGTGCAGTTTATTCTCTAACTGACGCATATCAGTCTCCACAATCCTAAATCTGGTCTGACTGTCGTGTTTTATCTTGTAATATTTGTCGTCAGTGTCCTTGATGCGTCTCTCCAGGTCCTGCTTGGTTTCATTCTGTCTCTTCTCGGACTCTCGCTTGTACTGACACTCCTGCATCTTGAACTCCTTCCGCTCGTCGATGACCCCCTGGATGTCGTCACGCAGACACTGAAGCTTGTCCTCCACACGATCTTTCAGGGACAGCTGCTTCAACTCCATATCGGTCATCACTTCTTTACCCTTGCGGCCCACCTCATCCTCCAAAACCGCCTTCAGCTCTTTGAGTTTTCCGCCCACCTCCTCCTGCATCTTGCTAATCTTCACTTCGAACTCGTCCTTGATGTCGATTCCTTCCGAAATCATCAGCTTCTTCATGTCCTCCTGCAGGCCACGAAGGCGACGGTCTGACTTGACCTCGTTTCGCAGGCTATCTTCCTGAAGATCCCGGATCTTGCGTTCAAGTTCCTCTTTCAGTTTCGTACGAGCTGCCTCGCACTCCTCCTTGGCGTCCATCACGTTGGACACCATCAGGAGCTCCAATTCTGTCTGGGTGTCTTTCAGTCGGCGCTCCATCCGGATCTCCAGTCGTTTTTCCTCTTCCTGGACATCTTTGAAGGTGCGATCCCACTCCTCGGATGCCTTGCGGATCTTGCCATCCAGTTCCTCTTTCATGTCCGTCTCCCGCTTGGTGGCCAGCTTCTTGACCTCTTCCTGGGCCTCCTTGATCTTGCGCTCCATCTTGAATTCGCTTCGTCTGGTCTCCTCGTGGATGTCTTTAAGTCTCCTGTCCCAGTCCTCTCGACATCTTTGCTGCTTCTCTTCGTATTCTTCTGTGATCTCAACTTCTCTGGTGGCGATGACCTGCTTCATGCCTTCCAGAAGACCTTTTTGAGAGAAATTAATCATTTTTATTGAATGAGCGACAGTTCTGGCAGATACACTGTCAGATATCAATACCTCGAAATTAAGCTTTAGTAATTATTGGTGTCAGATGGTAAGAATTTTCAATTGAAGACCTTTGAGGCGCCTTTCGGTCTTGCTCTCATTCCACTTGAACTCGTCGTGGACAATGGCCAACTTCTTCTCCAATCCCTCTCTTATTTTGGTCTGCATGTCCTCCAGCTCCTTCTTGACCAGCACTTCCTTGCCGTTGACCACCACCTTCATGTCGTCCTGGTGCTTCTCGAATTTGGCCAGCCGCTCCTCCATCAATTGCAGACGCTCTTTCATCTCTTGGAACTCTTTGTTCACTTGAAAGACGATCAGGTTGTGGCCGGCCGAGATGACTTGGTTGTGTAGGGATCTCTGTTCCTTGGTTGAACACTATAATGGGCGTGTGAACAACATGCAACAACTTTGACTTTGATTGACTTTGACATTAGACGTAATGTAGACAATTGTCTGTCTTGTAAACGATATTTTCATTAAAGGAACTCTGGATTAAAATTATTCAAAGCTGGTCTTAAAGCTTATAGTTAAAAATAAAGTCTTAATTTATACCAAGTTGAGGATAACTTCTTCTCCTTTTTCTCTCTTCTCTTCCGGTAGATCTTCCAGATAAGTTTTAGTAACGTAACTATCGTACGGATCCAAGCACTGTACGTCGGAGATCTGACAAATACATTTTCCGCAGCCATGTTTGTTGGAGCTAAACATGTCCAAACAGGTGTCCGTCATGTTGGTCAGACCTGCAGCAACACGTTTGGGTTTCCAAGGCCACTGAAACAGAAAATCATGTCTGTATTATCATTTGATTTTCAAACTCGATCATGAATATAAATTTAATTGTCAACCTCTGTTATGTTATTTTCATTTTTTAATATTAAACTGCAATACTTGAAAAACGTTACCGCATTTAATTCTTTTTAATTTTTTGTACATTGAATCACAGATCATTGTGAAATAAAATATTTGAGCGTGTTCATTGCAATAATGATCAACTATAAAAATTGTTTTTTTTAACACTGTAATTGAAGATTCGTCACGTGTTATGACGTCATGGCAATGGCGCCGCAACACGTGATAAATAAATTATATTCCCAAACGTTTGACAATCTAATTTCTAAATAACGTACAGAGTAAATGTATTTTCTTCCAATTTTTTTAAATGTTACTCCTCGGTATGAATTGAATAATAATTAGAAATTCAGGATCTAGTGTGGCAAATGTCGCTGACATCAATGGGATCACGTGATTGGCGCACGTGATAGCGACGACAGCTCCATTTTGGTCAAGTGGAGACGCCATCTTGGAATTTTTCTTTTTAATGGCAATGCTCTGTAAAACCTCAACAGCAGTATCTCAAGAAATACGCAAAATCGAGACCTGAAATAAGTTGCACTCGGCTACAAATTTTACTCAATTTCGTTAAGCCGTTCGTAAATGTATACGCTAAAAGATTGAAGAAAAATAATTAATAAGGGGACATTCAGGATTATATTATTTTGATTCTGCCAAAATGGAATGTAAGAAGTAAACAGGGAATGTTTACAAAATGGTAAATTTTCGCTCTTACTTTTCTTATTTTTTTTTAATTGAACAACTATTTGCTTCGAATTTTTGATTGACGAAATCTTGACCTTCAGGGGTGAAAACATATTTATTTTTTAAAACTTATTGCGGTATCCATGACATTCGAGTAAAAAGGGCGTATTCGTCCATTGTGTTTAACAACGCGTAGGCCAACGACAATGAATACAGCAAAAAGTGTGGCTCTTGTTTGTCCATTTCGTTTCGTCTATTGTTATCAACACACAAAAAGCTCGATGAAGCGCAAATGAAATGCTCTCTTCCTGTTGTAACACTAGAATTCCTTCGAAAGTAACAAACCGTAGCAAATTATGCATATACAACTGATCCATTTAATTAGCTAGACTAAACGTGGACATAACTTCACTGTTGTCGATGACATAATCGCGGATGCGGATTCTCGCATTAAGAACAATTCATTACCATAGAAGTTTGAATTTAGGAAGTGACCTAAACTGGAAATTCCACAGTTTAACAATTTATCTAAGTTGTTCAGCTACATAGGTAAAAAAATTGACAAGAAAAATGAGTGTACGAGCGTATCCAGATTGAGACGGTTAATTTAATAGTAAGTCGTTTTTCTTTCGAATTCAGAAACAAGAGGTCTTACTGGAAGTGCTGAAATAAATTCGAGGGCGTTAAATTCGTTACATGGAAGTATTGGATATTTCTATGAGACTAGCGACAAATAAATGAAACAACCATTAGCTGATTTTTTTAACCTTTTAAATATTTTCCCATTTGCAATTGTTTCAAAATTTCTGTTTTAAATACATCAGTTAAAACCCAATAACGATTTAACAAACATCGAATTATTTCAAGGTTTAACATCAAAAATAAAATAATTCAATAAAATTAAATAATTAAACGAGGAAAAAACACAAAGTATGATATCTTAGCACAATCAAACACACTCCACCTGACACAAAGGCTATTGGATAATACAATTTTTCAAGCTCTACATGTTACAGTATATTAAAATCCTATAAAGACATAAGTTGAATTAAGTTGTCATCAGCTAAGTACCTGTAGCGACTGATCCAGCTTCAAATAATAATTATAAAAATTACAATTACAATTAATATGAAGCCTACCTTAGAGTATTTCATTCCATAAGGAAATCGCTCGGCAGCGAACAACATGTGAGCCAGTATTATTCCAGAATTGATTGCCAAGTAAATGATTCGACGCTCGTAAGAAACAGTCGTAAGAACGAGACTGCGATCAATCCATGTTTTGTCTTGACGACGATTCCATCGTCTGCGTTTGTGGAACAGATCCGAGTTTTCGTGGCATATCATTTTCGTCGCCAGTCCACGGACCGGAATCAACGCCATCTTCTCACCTTCCCTTACTTTGCACTGATTCATTAAAATATTAATTAGATTTATTGACTGGCGTCAATAAGGTTGTGATTCGTTTGTTTGGGAGCGCGTATGTTTTTTCAGTGCCCATTGTACCGGGGATATTATTTTTAGTGGCTTCCGGCGGCTTAAAACGTATCATTTCCATCCATTCACGATCTTGACCCTGTAGTGTTAGCACTGGCCATTATGGCCGATGACATGTTTTGGAAACACACACAAAAAAGAATTCTCAATTCTTCAATTATTTTCGAGCGGAAATGGCGCGCGGACGAATTACAATTGAAGCCCGAGCGCGAACCATCAATTGGTCCTGACGTCACTTGGCTGTTTGGATCCTCCTGGGTTCCACATTTGACGATGTGGATCCGGGACAGAGTACTGTAGTGTTGTTCAATTGTCTAGCGTACTGTCACATGTAATATAAAATTTCGATTTTATTTTATAATTAAATTTGCATTCTGCAATTGTTTCATTTAAATTAATTTGATCAACCCGATTTGTTTTAGTCGCGAGTATAGATTTTTAATTTCCGAATTTTGTTAAAACTATTAATGTTCCAAAGCCAGAGGAACTATTTGTAAAGGTTGGATTTTAATAAATTTTGTTAAGAACTCTTAACCCTTTAACCGACCAAGACGACTGACTATAAGCGTTCACGTCAAATCACATACCACCGGCAATGACGTCATATATCGCGTTTTCACTTTTCAAAAACATGTGGCAAAAATCTACCAATCACAGAGCACATGATTGGATTGAGCGAAAAATGAATTGGCCGATTAAAGGGTTCAGGAAATGGAGTTTGTTTGAAATTCTGTTGAACAGGGATGTGGTACCAGGAAGATCCATGTCAGTCAGTTCGTGGTGCATCTCCTGTTTAGTAGATTACATTGGAATCTAATCATCCTGTTGGTGGTGTGTGTGCCGGGGAAATTCTGGAAAACGCAGCAGTTAAAATGTCCTCCAAATCAGAGTGTGATTTGCTAGTCATGAACGCGGCGAGGTTTCGATCTGTGTCTGAAGCTGGAAGCTGGGCGTCCAACGCGTTCTACCCGTTCGAATGCTTTTGAAAAATGAGCGAGCCGCCAACAGGAGGATCGAAGGCGCCGCGCAACTCTGCAGAGAAGACAATGGACGCGCTGCGCACTTTGAAGGTAAACTATTTTTTTTTGACACCAGATTTCACACTAAAAACAAAAAAATATATTGACTAAAGAAAATTGGACGCGCTGATGAACATAGACAAAAAAATTGAAATATTGCCGCATTGCCTCGCGTGTTGGATTATAATAATTGCATTGTCGGTTTTATGGAGCGTGGCGCCTGACTTGATGACGTCGGCTGCCATTGTTTGGGCGATTGCCCACGACATTAGAAAAGATGATACTTGGTCGGAACGTGTGGGGAACGACGACTATAGTTAATGAGGAGAAAGGCAGTGGATCTCTGGAATGCGGAATTGGTGATGTTAATGCTGAATGTCTTGGCAACATCATTAAACTAATAATACAATTAATTTATAAAAGTGTTGACAGTCATGTAGATAAATTGTAAATTGACTCTTCAGGTTTTATATTCGAATATTTTGTACCCTTCAAAGAACTTGGTATTGTTTATTGTTTATTAGCTCGTATGAATGGGATTCGCAATATTGAATTTTTAGTATGGATTGTTACCAACAATACAATAGCTCAATCTAAAATTAGGATTAAGGAATTTTAAAAATAGGAATTACTTCGAGTCACAATTAGACAACTCTTTTAAATGTGGAAGAGAATTACTTGCAAAAAATATGCAACATGAAACAATAATTTTGCTCAACTGCTGCAATATTCGTATTTCATTTCCGTGTGATTCTCAAACAATTTCAACACTAATCGGAAATGGTGAATTCGCGACAGCAAAGAATGAAGAAGACGAGCCGAGTGGCGATCTCGCTTTTTATAATAATATTTTACTATTATTTAATTAGAACTGGTAAATCCAGAAATCCAGGGGTCCGTGGTTCAACTCCCGGTCTGCACGAAACTATATTTTTCGCAATTACCAGGTCTAATTAAATAATAGTCAAATATTATTATTAAAGCGATTTCGTCCAAACAAATCTTTCTCAATTTCGATCCTACCTGAAATAATCAATTAAACGATAAAATTCGATGACAATTACAAAGTACGATATCTGAGGAATATATTTATTCATGCTAACTACCGATTAAGATTGAACAAAAAAAAAAATGTAATCACCTGACATTCAATTTGTCAACTTTATAAATTGACGCCGAAACAAACATCAAAGATCTTTGTATTCTAACAATTTTATTCGAGCCATTGTCACGCATCGGAAAATCTCTTATGAGGTGTTCCGTGCTCCTGTCATCTTCTATAATAGACTTGTGTCGGCGAATCGGAAATAAAATCGAACGGATATCTCTTTTTTATTCGACCTGTGCGTTGTTCTGCAATGTTGGCGTGAAAGTCAACCGCAACAATGCTCGCATTATTTCACGCATCACTGGCGGTGGGGGGTGGGGTGTTGTGGGGGTGTTGAGGGGTGGTGGGGATGGAAGTTAAATTGGTCATGGCGCATTCTTTTTGCTCTTTTCTTTGTTGGCCCTATGACAATGTTGTTGACGAAGGGAATGCGTTGGGCGACCTCTAGCGGAAGAAGAGCGAGAGAGGATAACCTTTTCTTTCCAACTGGTGGACTTATTAAAGCAAATTTGAACAACGGTACTAATGAAAACATATTACAGCAGCTCAATATCAAATACGATCATTTTAAAACTGCTTACAAAATGTGTGTTTTTTTACTAACGCATCGATATGCGCTTTTAGCCACACATTGTGACTTGACAATTCTTAATTATGCCCGACAAGAATGTTATCCGGCTTTGCCTGGGTTGACAATTGTTATGTAAAATTGAAAAAGAATCATTTTTAAAATATCTATTTCATTATTTTATGGTTGATAATATTGTTATTTTATTTTTATATTGAAAATATTATGCCGGTAATTGTATGTGTTATGGTCTGCTTGGTTGGAACTGTTATCTGGTTTACTTGGTTGTCTCGTGAAATCGACGTCATGCTTTTGATGTGAAGACGCCATTTTTTAAGTTTGAAGCGAAAAGGGAGATTATTCAAAATTTGGTAACGATTGTTTTATTATGAAATATTGAAAATCGAGATGTGATATTCCGTCGCTAGCGAATTGTGGTGGTCTACTGAGCGTATGTTAAATTTTATGCGATTTTATCAGGAAAATCAGATTCTTAGTTTTATAGTATAGGATATACATTGCACCACAATCTTAAATTTTACAACATTTGCTTCAAAAACAATTAAAAAAATTATTCTGATAGTTTCTAGAAATATGGACTCTGTAGTTCATATTTGAAGATTAAAGTTAAGTTGTTTTGCAAATCCTTTGGCACATTCATCGTCTCTTCTAATAGATAATGTTATTGAGTCACGTGTTGATGAGCTTCACTTTAAAATGTTCGAAAAGTGATTCTTTGATTATTTTGAATTAAACAATATATAAAATGTTGTAAGAAATATGATTTGTGATATTTGACGTTTGGCATTAGAAAACTGTTTCAGTATTTAAGCTATTGATACTTTAGATAAAAAGCTGGCAGGTGCTTGGCTCTGCTATGCCTAATCCAAGCTTAGTATAAGCTACCTAGGTAGGGATCTTTAACATGGATCTTCAAGCTGTAGTTCTGCATCCAAAACAAAGGTCAGGAAGCCTCATTTCGTGAATTTGCGCGCTGTATCCGGATTTCATTAAACTAAAAAAACCTAATTTGAAATTTGGTGCGAACGTCTATTTTTTCCGGTCATTAATTATTATTAACGCTCAAGTTCGATAAAGAATGTGTCACGCAAATATCCTTCAAAAATGAATGGCAGATATCTTCTTTTTTAAAACAATGACCTTAAACAAGAAGTATTAGATGCAATTGAGTTGAATCCCAAGTTTAAAAATGTCACGTGGCTGCCCAGTGCGACCGATCAAGGTTCGAGTCCCAACGCGGGCACTCGTTTATCTCAATCGCAAAACAACTTCATCAAAGAATACAATAGGCGACCACACGTGTTTGAGAAGGACGGTAGAATTTCTTGCTCCTACCTGCACGTAGAATCCGAGTGATTATTTCCTGCGCCGATCCAACAAACAGGAAGTGCTGGTCTCTTTCTTCTGGTTCACGTTTCTCACCTTTGTCGATTTCTTCCCCCCGTCCAACCGAATCAAAGTCCTAGAAGCGAATGTCCGAACCCGGAATTTCCTAGTGCGTGTGTCCTCGATCCGAGATTTACACTCGGAATCGATTTCTGGTTTCCATGCGCTGGAATCTCTCGTTCCCTCGCAGCAACAGTCCAGGTGTTGATGAGCCCCCGCGCATGCGCAGTTCTATCCTCCCGCACCTATGCATGGAACGATGGCCACCGTTAATGTAAAAATGCGACAATATATTTTTGTGGTGGATGTGATGGAGTCACGCTCGAGGCGACCACATTTCGTTCGGCTTCATCAGGAAGTTGGCACCGGGTTTGTAATTCACCTGTACAGGGGGAGGAGTAGTTAAGGGTGTTGATCAAGTTGCTCTAGAGACGACATATTTATCGTTCTGATTTTGACAGGACAACTGTGCGTACACATTAAATATGTTGCACTACATCTCACCATTTTATTCAAATGCATTTGGTTCACAGAAAATGGTAATGTCTACAATTTGGGAGTGAATACTACTTTTAGCATAAGATGTTAAAAACATCTGGATTTCTTTGATTCAGATGGATTAGACAGACGTTTAGATGTCTGATTGATCGCTGACAAGAATGTTACCCGGCTTTGCCTGGGTTGACAATTGTTATGTTAAATTGAAAAAGAGTCATTTT
>JAQGBY010007568.1:0-11606 GCA_034698785.1 Mycogona germanica
CTAACAATTGATAAAGAGAAATTTGAAAGTAGATGATGATCTTTTTGATTATTTGTGTATTCCTTGTGTTCCCACACGAAATTGTAGAATCAGGTGGGCAAATATATTTTTCATATGAGTGATAAAATAAAGTCCCACATATACAGCAATATTTAAAATGAAACTAGGAAACCGTGGGAACTGACGTTACAGCTAAGACGATGACGATTCCCATATAACAAATTGACCACATCCACATCTCCCGTGGAAAATTAATATTTATAATTACCCAAGGTTGACAGTACCAGTTTCACGCACATCACTGCCTTTTGGATGATGAAATATAAATTTGAAAAATTATTATATATTATTATATTAGAAGAGTGATCGCCAACCCTTGTTCGATATCGACAATTACAAGCAGCACCTTAAAATTGTCTAGTATTTGGTCACATGTGAGCACAAAAATGTCTCATTGAAAAACTCAAGGAAAAGAAAGTGAATAGGAGCCGATGGTAGTATTAACTAAAATAGGGGTGCTCTACCTACTCTTTTTCAGACATGATGTATTATTAAAAAAGTGCCAAGGCACCGCATGCCATGTCGGATGTCGAGTTAAGGACAATGTCTTAAAGACAAACAAATTTGTTTATTTGTCTTTAAGACATTGTCCAATGATGTATCATGCCCCCTTACTGTTTTGGGTGCTCAAGGCCAGAAGAATGGGGAATTGGGATAAGAGGAGTGGGTGGTTGGGTGCGAGGTTGAGGAGGTGTCGGATTGTGACAATATATGCAAACTGCTGGTGTCTCCAACTGAACCAGCAGTGCGACCTACTGCAGACGTCAGCATTTTCAGTGTCACCAAGAATGTGCGGGGAATATACATATATATATATATTTCACTGTTTGACGTCTTCGCATTTCAAAGGTTCTTTATCGAAGAGCATTGGTGGAAAACTTATCTGAAACGGAAGCTTATCTTTAATGGCACACAGTCTAGCGTTTTTTGCCAACAAAAATCGCTCACTGCTGGTGATATCGCAATTTTGCTATCACGACTATTCTCCACCCCCATTTTCCTCTCTTGTCCAATCTCCCCTGTTCCCCTCCTCTTTCTGAACCCAATATACATCCCCCTCCCCTTCTTTTTCTAACCTCTTACATTTCTCTTCCCATTTTGGTAGGCCTCCATTTTAGGAAGAAAAAAATCAATTCTGTTTCAGCGTTAAGAAACTTGACATCGACCACATTTGCATGTCTGTATGCAACAGGGATGTCTTCATATTGTTGAGCAGGCTGTTGCTCCATTACATCCGTTCTAAGGAAATTTGGACACTGCCATCAGGTGGCAAGCAAAGTGCACTTATGGCTCTCACAGTCCTAGTAATTTGTTATAACGATAATAATCGATTATTTTATTACTCGTATAATTTGGTGGGCACCTCATACCAAACTAAACTTCTTGTCTAAACATGTCTTCAAATTCTTTTGGGCTATTACGATTTTTTCGAAAAATTCTGATTTTTCTAAAACATTGTTTTATGAATGACTAAAAAATATTTTTATTGAAAGTACGTCAATTTGTTGACGAACTTCAAATCACAAATGAAAAATGAAATAGAAGGCACAAAGTAGTCCACCCTTACGTAAGTCAGAGTGCATATTTTGGCAATCATAACTGCTAGCTTCAGACTTCCTACTTAAGAATATTTTTTTAAAGTCTCGGTTTTCTCTTGCCATCCAATAGAAGAAAATCTACTGTAATTCCAAACTTGGCAGCTGTTCAAATATTGGCCTCTACCCAATTGCATAAATCGTGAGTGCTAAAAATCCTCTTAAAGTCAAGGAAATTTGCTCAAGTGAATCAACGTACATCATTCTCTCCAGAATCTACGTTCCTTTATTTAAAAAAAAAACAAATCCTCGAATCGTTTGTCATTTCTATTTCAACGAAAGCTTGTCATAGCTAGAAAAAAAACATTGATCTTGAGAGCCCAACAAGCAGTTAGTTCAAGGACATTAGAAATTATTTCGACAACTGCATAAATGGCATCCCATAAAATTCGACGCCATATACTTTTTTAAAAAAATAAATTTGGCTCAAATACAGAGTATTACCATATTTTCGCTTAGATTGAAATATTTGTCTTAACATTTCCCGTTCGTGAGCAAATTCAATATTAGCTTCAATAACAACCAAACATTTATTACTGACAAAAAATTGATTTATTCCAAATGGTTTTCATAAAAATAAATGACTACAGATACTATTTTGTAGGAACATTTAAATCAAGTACAAGTAGTTTCATATCCAGTAAATTAAAATTAAAAGTTCATAATATCGTAACTTCATAATATTGTACAATTTAAAATATCCATAATTTCAAATAATAAATATTCGATTTTCGATGTTCAAATTAGCACCAAAACATATTAAAAAAATAAATCAATTGGCGAAGAAGTCCTTAATACCTTAAGTGAGGCCTATTAAATGTACATGTAATGCTCAAGTTACACTATTATATTGACATATGGTTAAATGTTTCAGGAATTGAAATCATAATTTTCTACCAGCCTAGGTTTCGAATAAGGCTAAGTATGGGTCTTCCCTCATAGGTCATGTCGAGGATCGATTGCAATGTCGATCAGAATAAATGGAATTTTTATCAACTCGCGAACAAACATGAAAATATCAATGTACGGGTCAACCAGTTCCATTATGTAGTACTTTATCAAGGCGGGAGAAACTTCAGTCACAAGTTCAAACATATTGCTAAGAAATTTATCCACTTTGATGTCGATGTCACTCGTTTTAGGTAAAGCAAGTTTCGTTAGAGGAATATATCCCATTGATTTGATTAGAAAGTCAAAAGAACTCCTCAAGTCATTGAAGGCGTTGTGGGTCTCATCCGGAACAGTCAAGTCGACTTTTTCTGGAATGACTTCCGTTTTGTCTTCGACACTGTCGGTCAATTTATTATTTTTAAGCGGGTTATCAGAAGACGATGTCTGATTCGTCATGTTTATATCCACATTATCTGGCATGTTTGATATTTCGTTAACGATATCACCTGTTATGACTGAAGCCGAGAGATCCTTATTTTTTCCATGGAACCAGTTAGTATTAAAAGGTGATAATACAAATCGTTTTTGGATATCCAGTTTGATTGCATCATCGTCTTCATCTTCCCAGTCAATTTTATTTGTCTTAGGAAAACTAGAAACCTGAAATACAAGGTCAAACAGTTTAGATTGTGTTGTATCTTTTTCTCTGCCAGTTGCAGAACCAGGTGCATTTGTCTTGTTTTGCATCCCTGGATGGATGCAGTTAATTGTCTGGAATCTTATTGTCAATTGAATAAAAAACCTCTTTACATAATTTAAGTTTTAATTGTTACTGATTTGTATAACTCACCAGAACTACAATGAAGAAAAGACACAATCCGCTCCACCGAAATTTTATCCAGAGTCGATTCATTCCTTGATCTTGATTTCAGACAAAAGTTGAAATGAGACTTAAAAGGTTCAATTTTGCAATTTTGCTCTAGTGATTCATTGATGGTGACCTCCGTTTCACTTGCCTGCATCGTCACTAACCCAAAGACAGGCTTCAACATTACTTTTTACAGCTGTTTTTCGATTTCTGGTATAATTGTCTCCATTGTTTGTTTCTTCTGACACATCAAATCATAAAACAATTTGCAACAATTGAAACACGTCAATGTGCCTGACTGAAATGTAATACTTTATGTGTGCCTCAATTTTGACTGACAAATAATCGAGTAATAAATTATCATTTTTATTTACAAAGTGATTACAATTCTGGTGGTGGTGGTGGTGGTGTCCGGTCTCCTGTGTTCAGTGAATTTAGACCACTTCCCTTATATTATCCAGTCATCCTGATTTATAGTGAACACTCTTCAAAATCATGGTGAGGCCTCGTTTACAGTTGGGATGCTAAAGGTGCCTTTTCGATAATTGTTCCCATTCCTAGGGAAATCTGTTTACTGGTTCTGGTTGACTTTTATAGTGCAGAATTGGAGCAATCCCCAAATTGGCAATTTCAACGTTAACCTGAAAGTTGCGCAGAATCACCCATAAAACAAAACTGTTGCATTTCTTCAGTTGCACCATTTTTTGGCGTCTCTAAACATTCTCCGATAACATTCCGGTTTTATTGTTTTATTCTAATTTTTGACTCTTCTTTCACTGCACAGAGAACCATTATATTTGAGCGTTTGACATGCAAATAATATTTGCTTGCATTATGTCATTTGACTTGAGGCAAGGGGACCATGGGGCGTTCAAAAAGTTCAGCAAACAGATAAATGATTCAAGTGATGATCTTTCAAATACGGGTAAATATTGCATTTGAGAAATAGGAAGGGTTTCGATTACATGGGGGACTCTGTAGGTTCTTGACTCGAAATTGTGCTGAAAAATCTAGATATGGAGGCAGTCATTGATCACAGCTCTGGTTGGTGGTGAAATCTGTAAGGTCCGAAAATCTATATATATAAAAATGAAAAGATGTTTGTGTGTATGTTCTTTATGCATTCCTAAACCATTCATCCGATCACTATGACATTTTGGGAATTTGTTCACTACATTCCCGAGATGGTTTATGCCAAATTTTTCTCTCCTACGATCATCCGATCACTATCAGATCGCTATCGATCATCAGATCGCATCAACCGCGATCCCCAAACATGGCCTTCCCTGCAAGGCTTCTAGGTGTGCTCCCCACTCACCCAGAAAAACCTTTAACCTTTTTCTCTCTTTTGTTCTTCTCGCTGACGTCAGTTCAGAACCCCCCTCACAGTAAACAGTTTCATTTAACACCACCAGAGCACAATCTGTGTATAGATTTGAATGCGTCGTGGCAAAGCACGGGAAAGCGGCAAAGCACGGGAAAGCGGCAAAGCGGCAAAGCACGGGAAAGCGGCAAAGCGGGAAAGCACGGGAAAGCGGCAAAGCGGCAAAGCACGGGAAAGCGGCAAAGCGGCAAAGCACGGGAAAGCGGGATGCAAATGACTGCATCCTATCGAATCGCAGCAATGCGCGATGGGTCAGCTAGTAAATTATAATTATTAAGTGACAGGTGCATTGTGTGATTGCCTCGCAACACTCATCCCTGACCTTCACCTTCGGTTCGCGACCTCTTTTTCCCACTGCACATGTGTGACGTCGGTGTCTCTTGCCCACGCCAGTGACTTCTGCACCTGCAGTCGTCACGACATTCTCAAGAAGAAGGCATATGAAGGGATTTGTTGCGGGATAAATGAAAAATAGGTATCTGGTCGGAAATTGAAACCATGATCATGTCGCTTCCCGAGGCGCTTGTATTCAATAAAATCGGATCCACGATCTTCTCATTCACGTTACGTTATATGGGCCTACTTTTTGAATGTCCCCTGTCGGTAAAAACTGGGGGTAAGCGGGGGTATTGTGTACTGTATATCTAGGTTTACATTGGGTGTGCATACAACATGCGAGGATGCGAAAGCGATGGAATCGGGGGAATTGAGAAAGTAGACTGCTGTTTGTCTATTGTATTAAACATAATGCGCTTGAGGGGGGAAGGAGGAGCGAGCAAGGAGAAAAAAAGGATCTCTCGCAAAAATGTAATGTCATTTACAGTCATCATAAAATATGCATAAACTCGGGCTAGATCTGCGTAATTTGAAAAATGCCTTCATATACATATATATACATACCTGTTTGCTTAGATTGCTGCCATTATGGGCGGCGGTTTGTTGCATGTGTGGTAGAGTATATTTTTATAGAAATGTATAATATAGAAATAGGCTTCTTTTAATTTTTGGAAGTCATAATTATTATCACACTGCCTGACAACGAATTCGGGGAACTGTTGATAATGATGAGAAAGATTTATAGGACGTCTGGGTGATAATAATCAAAATCATAATAATCAAAAATGACGAACCGAGTGACGAACTCGCTTTTTTATATTTTACTATTATTTAATTTGAACTGATTATTGCGAAAATCTGGTGATCTGTGTGTGTATTTTATATTTCAAATTAAATACTAGTAAAATGTAAACTATAATCATTCCAATTCTATGAAACCTGCGGATGGTTTAGTTCAGATGTAGCATGAGATAATTTTTCAAGGGCAATAGAAGGGACTGTGGGTGGTCACCAGCAACTAAACCTCCTGTTGGTCAACCTCGACTCATGCTTCTCAGGACTGGCAAAAAAAGGTTAATCCCGGAACGAAAATTCCCGTAGTCTAAAAAAAAGGAAATTTATTCTAATTCAGGAGTTAGAGTTTTCTTGGCTTTGACTAAAGGTTGACTATTTCTTTCTCCCACTCTATTCTATTCAGGACTCGAACATTTATTATATTTTAAATTGTTAGAAGACTAACTTCCCCAAATTGGGAAAAACGAATTAAGTCTATGCCAAAAATAAATTAAATCTCAGATATTGAAAATGACAAAACCAAAAACAGGAAAGGAGATCGATTTACTTCTAAAGGTTTCTTGATTTGCTAGCTTAGTAATTTCCAATTTTAGATTTCTCACTTTTCCTTCCAGGAGTTCAGAGTAAAGTTACTTATATTTTGCATCCAGGCTCTAGTCGACTCCACAATAAATTTGAAATTCGTAAGCGTTTTTTTAGTTAGGTTTGAATCAAGGATACTTTTGATGATCTTTTCCTCACAACTTGTGTTGATGTCATAATGTTTGTTGCCCAGGGTTAATCTAATTGAATAAATCTGATCAAATTTTCGCCCTCTCTTCAAAAAAATTTGCATGGAGGGGGTCGATTTGTAATGTGCCCATTTTGGCTAGGTAGGTGGAGGCCTCGACTATCATCTACACAAAATCAGATGCTATTTGAATGCCATCTTTTGGATCAAGGTAACGGATTGCAATTTCTACAGTCTATTTTTTTCGTTTCATTTGGTCGTGTGGCATCCAGAAGTGGAAAATCCGATTTCGCCAGAGACAGGGTCTATTATTGTAAGGCGACTTTTGTCTCCGACTCCTTTTGTCCTTGAGAGCGAGAGAGGATCGAGACGAGCACGGAAGACATAAAGGGAATTGGCTGGCATTTGGGCGAACCACTTGTGTGCCCACCAACAATGGTGGGTGGGCGGCCCCGAGGATCATCAACCTAGAAGGGAGGAGGAATAAAAAAAAATGAGAAATCCTAAATGGCAAAGTAATGTCACAAGGCGTGTGCCAGTGGCTCGATACCGAGCTACAAGTGAATCTGATTCTGATGTCCGGCACATTCGTACACTAGTCCTAGTCCTAGCCCCTTTAGCATTTTTTCCAGCGCCATTTCATGTCGTCTTCGTGTCTGGAGGCGACCACTGAAAATGTAGGGTCAGTCGACTGACCACTTGATCGTGGCAACAGATATCGTAGGTTTAAGACATGTGCCCTAGGGTGGTTTTGTCGAGTTGCTAGATTTCGTGCCAGACTCTAGTGATCGATGGATTTCAATTCGTTGGTAGAACTGTGGAAAGCTGTGGGACCCTTGCCTAGAAGATTTAAGGTACACGTTAAAGAACCCTACTTAGTAGCTTAGGCTAGGCAAAATTACCAGGTCCCCCTCTGGGGCTGTTTTAGAGCGGAAACGCTGTTGGGTCATCCTTACCAAATGTCTCAAGAAAGGGTGAAGTGGAAATGTTGACCATTCTGTATACAAATCTGTGTTCTCTATTTGTAATTTGTCTCGATTTTATATCTAATGTGAAAAAAGGGTTTAAAAAAATATATAAGGGAATGTTTTGTGGGAAAAATTGTAAAATAAAATCAAACATTTCAATGTAATTTTAAATCACGTAAAGCTCTATTGAATTTCATTTTTTTGTCATCTCTGTAGAATGGAATCGAGCAACGCTATTTTTAATATCATCTTAAATCAATCATCTTAATATCTTCTAAAAATGTAATGAAGGTGTTACAGCATTTTAAATTTTGTCTACTGTTTATTTGATGGAGACTTGCCAGTTTTTTATAGCCTTAAAGTCGACTTTAAGATCTCCTCAAGAATGTGGTCTAATGATTTTAATTAAATTGGCTCCAGACCTTAGGTTGGGATATTTAACGTTTACCTGATACCGTAGAGACACAGGTCCCGGGGTTTTACTTCCATTCCGAAGAAAGGCGCAATTGGGGAATTGAACCCGCGATCACGAGTGCAGCAATTCAAATACCTTGTTCTTCAGTTTAAAGTCCAGGGTAAATTGTTTGAAAACTGTCAAATAAATTCTAGTTTAGCATGTCGAACTAGATTATTTGGAGTGGGTGTTTTCTTGCTTTTTTGTTCGCAATTGTAATAGGGTTTCAAAAAGAACTTTATGCCAACCAAGTTGACTTGCCACCGACTATGCTGAGAGCTTTCCATTCAGTCATACCATTATGTACGGGGATGGCCGACGTTGCGAAATCGCGTCTAAAAAACCCCAACAAGACATCGTGGGCGTCTTCGAAGAAGGGGGTAAACTTTAATCTATCAAGAGAATAACAAATGCCCACTTTAAATCGAACAAACTCGAGGAAAACCGGTCATAAAAGCGAGTTTTCATCGTTGGGAAGAGTAGCTAGAAAGTGATTGGAATAGATAAACACGAAGAACAAAAGTGTTTGTGGGTTTTCGTTTTCTTTCCTGGCAACTTGTTGACCAACTTGTTGTTTCTCGGAATCCGAATTTGACGTTCCTCATAAATATTATAGTAAATTTCCCCCCATATGATAAAAGCCGTTTTATATGATCTGGTACTTCCAGAATTTCATCCAAATTCCTCCCCCCTTTTACATTGAAGTGCCATAGATTTAAATTTCTAATCGAGTTAGCTGAATGATAATAAACTTTGTATATAGAAATGGTTCCAAGGCCTTAATTGTTCATAATGGCAGAGATTTTCAGAAGTGGGACGAGCCTCTAAAACAAAACTGTGAAATCTAGGACAAAAAGACAAATACTTCTGTTAATCCGAGACCTATTCAAGAAATTTTAATTTGAATCGAGACTTGTTGAGAACACTCAAGATCTGTTGAAGAACCGTGTCTTGGAAATTCAAGACTTCATGAAAAACACAATGAAGACATCTTCGCAAAGACAATCTGGAGAATGGCAATCGACAAGAGATTAGAGATCAGGAAAAAGACAATCCGAAGCCAATAGACAACCGAGAATGAAGAGAACGAATCAGTTGAACTTGCGAGAAAAAAAAAGATAATATGGTGACATAAATAAGATGAGAGAGAGGGCTTCATAACTGGCATCCGTCTGGATCGAAAAAGCATCAAAGTGTGCGCAATTGCACCCCAGGCCACAGTGACGATCGACGGGCCTGTGGCCAAACGTAATAATGACGAACGCTTTCGGGTGCCAAACCTCGAGTCCATGACCCACCAATAGGGTCTGACGAATTGATGTTCCGCCAGATTCGTATTGCCGAATTTCGGTATGAAAAACGGACAGCTTTGAGATTATACTACAACTGAAAAAAATATTCTGACAAAGTATCTGATTAAAAGTTTATATATTAAGGCTTATAAAATTAAGGAATATCCAAGTTTCGGTTGTTCTGTCGCTTTTTACAATTAAATCGAGCTCGTCGAATCGGGTTTTAAGATGTCTTAGGTGAGTAAAGATTTGCTTCAGACGGACTTATAAATTTACTAAGATGGTGGAACTGCTGGACTACAATTTGAAAATCGGCAACGAAGATATATTACACGTAAAATTTAACATATCTTCTCGAAGATAAATTAAGAAAATAAAAATTTACAAAACACAAAGACAAACGTAAGAACTCATCCGAGACTTTTGCAATTACCTTTGTCTTTGTGTTTCGCAAATTTTCATTTTCTTAATTTATCTTCGAGAAGATATGTTAAATTTTACGTTTAACATATCTTCGTTGCTGATTTTCAAATTGTAGTCCTGCAATTCCACCATCTTAGTAAATACTACCAACGGCTCCTCTCTATTTCTTTGGACTTATAAATGTTGGCGAATACAACTTCTGTATTCAAGATCTTCTACCAAATTGAAGATCCTGGTGGATTTGCTCCGAACTAAATTCCTTTTGCGAAACACCCAAGGGACACACCATTTGGGTCGTCACAACAAATTCACTAGAAACACAATGGGGTCACATGCTTACGTTACACTTTCCTAGTATAAATTTCCTTTTGGAACGTTCTTAGATTGGTAACGATTTGGCGAAAGGTGGACGCAACCCATCATTTCTGTAAATTTAATTTGTATGATGACCCAGATATTGAAGGCGCTCCTGGTTTCGCCATAGAGAATTAGATCGGAGAAACTTCAATCCCCATTTGAATCAAAACTTGAACCTAGGCCTAGGCTTCGTCCTCGCCTGCCCCAAGCGCGACATAAGGACACCTCTAGAATGCCACGCACTGTTGAGCAATTCCGGCAACTGCCCGATCGCGTCTACTGTACTCGTACATGTATGTGTCTATGGAGGTGCCTCGGCCTTGTTAGTTATTGCGGAGGCTATTATGAGATTTGGGGAACATGTATATTATATGGCGACATAATATCGGCGGCCGGCGGCGGGGGTTTCTGTACGATAACAACCGCTAATATGGGTTATTCCGCGCGTCCCTTAACGACATCGACATCCAATAGAGCTCCGACCGACCATTTGCTAGCCCGGTGCTGGCGTAACACCGAACCACCAGAGGTTACCGAACTACGGGATACCGGACACAAGCAGGCTCGTCTTTCTTTTAGGTCAATACGCCCATGGTAGATGGGGTATATTTTTCACTGAGATTTATCACACACCTAAGAAATTACCCTGCTTCGCTCGAAAGTCACAGTCATGTCAGCGACATGTTTTTCAAACATTAGAAAAACCCGATCCCTCATGTGCCATAGCAATGACGTAACAATACTGGTTTTTAATTTATTTTATAGGTTATTTTTCAAACGCTTTACAATTAAACATCTTATCTGTTGAGAACACAAAAGCATTTTTGCCCGAATTTGAATAACCGTCTCAGGTATTAAATATTTATAAATATATATGGAAATCTGACTGGCAACATTGGTAGCACGTGATAGCGACAGCGCCATTTTGGAGAAGTGGACGACACCATATTTAAATGTTCTTGGAGAAGCGTTGTTTATATAAAAATTTCTTTAAATGGCTAATTTATTCTTTTTCGATCGGCTCAAATTTTATTTAATTTCGACAAGCCTTTCGTAAGAAAACGTGGAAAAGACAAATTGAAACTTAGGATTATAATATAGAGACAAGAAGGGTGCCCGGCTTTGCCTGGGTTTACAGTAACCACCAATGAAATAAAAAATTAGTTGTTTAAATTTACCGGCTATTTCATCACACTACACTCTGTTGCTTTACAATTTGCCATTTCGGAGGTACCAGTGTGTTTTGCTCAGACACATCAATTTCATTTCATTGCTGCCCCGTGTAGGGCAATCACACAACACTCTGTTGCTTTACAATTTGCCATCTCGGGGGTACCAGTGTGTTTTGCTCAGACACGTCAATTTCATGTCCATTTCATTGCTGCCCCGTGTAGGGCAATCACACAACACTCTGTTGCTTTACAATTTGCCATTTCGGGGGCTCGTTAACCCT
>JAQGBY010007569.1:0-11606 GCA_034698785.1 Mycogona germanica
TTCTAGTTCTGGACCTCCTTAACAAATAGCTCAGATACAACTGGTCGTTCGACCCACGCCATAGGCCCCTCTCTTGGGGGCTGCTTGTGGGTACATATTGTAATTGTAACAAATACAAACTAATAATTAAAAAATTGGGAATACTAAACTATTATTTAAATGAATTAACTTAACTAGAAAATCATGGGAACTGTATCGTCAGTTCACACGTTTTTCTAGTTTGCATATAGATATATCAATAGAGTTATCGCCAACTCGTCTTTTCTCGTCCAGCGCTGTCCCGGGCAGAACTTCCATTTTATTTTCCTTATGCATGCTTAGTGGAGTTCAAACATTTCCCGCGAAACTATTTCTAGTGACGTCATTGACACTTTCTGCTCCAGAACCGCCGTCTATCAGTAAGTGATAAAACTGCTTGAACTATCGGTATCGCCGCCTAGTGGCAAGAGAGGACACTGCACACGTGCGAATGCAAATGTTTCAGCAACAGTTTCATAACGCAGTCACTAGGTGGAGGGTCAAGTGCTGAATAGTCGCTAAAACGCGAAACCTTTAGCTCACAACCATCTTCTATTGTAGTTCTTCTTATGACGTCAATATCCATATGCATTTAGGCGTAGCTTTGAAAATAGATAGTTGTGTACTTTAGTATTCGCCCGCGAAAATAGGCCGACATTGAGTGTTCGGAAACATACGAAAAAGGTAAACTTGAAAAACGATCATTTTGTGCTGAAAAAGTTTCACCAGCACTAAAGTCGAACAATCCTGGAAAAGTTGCGATCTACTGTTCTTGTTAATATGTTCATATTTGTAATTGTAATTGTTCAATTGAGTTTTGATGGTCGGCAGTCATCGCAAAATCGAAACTGACTCCGTGTTAATACTGAACTGATCAGAATTTCAATAGGTTGGATCCATTTATTTCTGCGTGAGTTTCTCTTCAAAATGAGTATTACCGTTCACATTTCTTTCTGAAGTTATAAATTTTTGTTGGCGTCGAATCTGAGATTTTTACTTTGGGCCCTTTCCCACCGGCTTTTAGCGAAGCGACCTAAAGTATGAGGACAGGATGAAATCCACTCACATTTGGGCAATTTTCCACTTGGATTTGTTCCTGTCCTGAAATATGCTCAACATCATTAGCATATAGCATAATCGTCATCAAAGCATCAGCATTAGCATAATCGACATACCGAGATTGGCGCAAACATAAATGAATAGGTTCAGAACGACTGATTGAAAGTGATGCATCAAATATGTTCATCCCCTTATTTTCAGGAGAAAATCACAATGAATTCTGAGAACCCAACGAAATTATCGTGAATTCAGAATTAACGGCGTCTGTTTCGATCGATAAGCCAGCAGCAGGTTTTTCATTTACTCGTGTATGTAGATTAAGTCCTAAGCCTTAAAATTGCTTCATGGTTTGCATTTGGATGATAATTCCAACTGGTTTAAAATGTTCGAGAAGTTCAATCCGAAATGCACATTTTCTTTTAAAGATTATGCGAAAACATTTTGTTGATTATTTGATCAAACAGGTAATCAATTTTTATCTTGCCTCATTTCATCACCTCATTTGAAAAGCTGTAATTTCAAACGCGTTTAAAACTCATAAATTAACTACTTTTCGCTTTTTCTTTAAATTTCAGTGACTACATGTTTGATCGTATCATGGAATAGTGAAATATCCTTGGTCCCAAAAAATTGTAATTGACATTCTTGATCTTTTTTATACATGTAGCCAAATAGGTTCCGAATTTGTCATCCGGTGTCGGCTGAAGGTAACGGAGCGTGTGATACTAATTAGCTACACTGGGAAGCCGGACTGGTCAAGTTACAATATCGGAGAGAGGAAACGTTTAGATAACTGCCCATGGTTCCGGTTTTGACTTTCCAGCTTTTTCGTATCAACGCCTCAGACCAAGGTAGGGATCTTTAATGTGTTCCTGATTATACCGTACAATCACAGGTCCCGCAGCTTTACTTTCATTCCAAAGGGAAGCTCACGTAGGAATTTCTCTCGCTCGTAATATTTTAGAGGCCTCGCCCGGGGAATTGAACTCACGATCATGCGCATAGTAGCCAAAACAAAATCGTAATACAAAAATAGTAATCCTGATACTTCTTGTTAAGTCAAATGTGAAACAGCGCACAAATTAAAGCCTCTAAAAAATGTCGATCCCGGGGTACAGCTGATTAAAAAATAATTATATAATTCTGAATTATTTTTGAGCGCATGTTGCGTATTTGTCGTTAAAGATCCGTGACCAATTCCATTTGATTATAACCCCAAAGTATCTGAAGGATCGATTAAGGTGGGCGCTAACTTTTTCAATGCCCAGGGCGTAACTCTTTAAAATATTCTGTATAGGGGGGACAAAAGTTTCGCAATTAGCTCGGGTGGCTCACCGGAAGCCAATTAAGCAATGATGAGGGTCTAGCCGTCTTAGATGTGCGGTTCAATGCGTTGCACTTGGACGAGAGGGAAACAAAGGTTGGAAGGATAATCGCGTCAAGATTCGTTTGTCAATAATGGGAATCAAATTAATACGAGTTTGGTCATCGGTATGCATTTTTTGGTTGTGATCCTACAACTGCCGACTATCTAAATGTAGTTGTTACTTCTAACGACTTCGATATGTCTCATTGAATTTATATTAGTGTTTCGCATTGTCATTTGAGAGTATAAAAAATTCATTTCCCTTTTTTCTGGTATACCCAGGATTATCAAGATATTATATATTAAAAAATTATTATCATATTTCTTCTTTATCAGGTCACACTGGTGATAACAGTTAAAATGCCGAGACTGTTGATGTTTCATAATCGCATAATCTACAATAGTCATTTTCACATCAATCAGCCACCTAAATCTCGCAATTAAAATTTGCTGTTCAGTTAACAGCTTCAAATGTCTGTATTTTTAAACATTATTTCGGATCAATTTAGGTTTGTCCGGGACAGCACTGGACGAAAAGGGACGAACGGAGAGAAAAATCAATGCAATTCAGACACATGCATGCCCCTTAAGTCCGCCACAACATGGTATATCCAATGCTCACACAATGGATTATTAGCTGCAATTTGAATAATATTATTTTGAAGAGTTTTATCGCCGACTCTGTTCGTCCCTTTTCATCCGGTGCTGTTACATATTCAGAACGTCCCATTCTACTGATTTTGATTATTATATCGGATACTAGAAATCAGTTCAACTTTGGTAAATGAGATAAATGAAGTGATCACATTTACAACGAATTTGATCATTTAATAACTGTCTATTTAAAAATGATACGCACGTTAAACCAAATTTTTTTTGATGTTTTTTTAAAGGTCGCAAATGATTATTGATGTCGAAGATTGTTGCCTCCCTCCCCCAACAATAGTTTTTAAAGAATTTTATTTTATATACTCAATGACCAAATTTATTATTAAACATTTAATGGGCTCGATCAATATACTCGAGTCAATTAAAAAAAATAACACAATTTCCATAAAATTAGTAATATTTCCCCCCGACTATTCAATATTTAAATTTCGATAAGTTTCAAATTAAGAAATATGATTTTATATCATATATTTTCAATTGGTGAGGAATAAGTAATATTATTTATCTGCTCTTTAAGAACGATTGTTCTTAAAAGTACCTGTAAAATGTTTTGCAGTTCTACAGCAATAGCAGCTGCGCTTTTTGTGATGTATTTTTTTTATAGATATTTGTTCGATTGAGGTGGGATTAAATTGATTATGAAGAAACGGGGGATGCGGAGCAACTCTTGGGGATATAACTTCTAAGTATGAGGGATCATTATTTAAGATACTCCGACGAAGGAACGCCGCTGCGGTCGAAAGTACAAAACAAAAGGATGCTTTTGTTTACGACGACGCCAAATGGTAATCGTCAGCAAACACTGATAAGGACAGAATGACAATTGCACCTTTTGAACATATGCGGAAATATGCCATACAGGGTGACACACTTTCGCACGAAGTGCACATGTGTTGCCCGCGTACTAGTTGCTGTTGAACGCTTCTTTTAAGAATAGATTGGGATGTTACGTTGGGGCTTAATTAATGGGGGCGTCTGTAGCATGCGTTCAACAACTGCCACCGATGATCGATCTTTAACGTCACCTTGGCGCCGAGCAATAATTCACTGAAGTTGCTGGTTTGAATCTGACTGCTTCGTTTGCTTTTTCTCAGGGCAGAAATTCAGAACAGTAAAAAAAATTTGCTTTCACGTAGCAGAGAAGATAAATACAAAACTTGCATGCAGCGAGTTTTGTATTATCTTCTGAACAGTGTATCTATAAGCGATAACGGTACTAGGCTAAGCGAGGAGTGTTCGCCAATAAGAAAATATATCTCCACTGCAGGAATATTTTTGGCTAGTGACCAGACTTGCTTCACCACCACCACCACAAGTCAACAACAAAAATCAATCAATCTTATTGCAAAATCAGTACACTTTTAATAAACTTGAGTCCATCTTCTTCACTGATATTGCACAACTCTAAACCCGCATTTGCAGATTTTTTCCTACTTTTGATATTTTATGAATACGTTGAAAGGTGATCGATTCTCAATAATTTGAACCTATTCAAATAAAGAGCGCTATTAAAATTAAATTATTTTAAAAAATACCGTAGATGTCTGATATGGGGACGAGCTCTGGTTTTTATTTAATTTGGATTCTGATAATTTGTCGGTCAATAACGTCATCGATCATGCTGTTTGACTTCGCACAGACACGAAGGCGAGGTTGGTGTTCACCTGAGAGAGAGGCGAACCACCTAAGCATTTTCTTTGGCAACTGGGAACGAGCGACTCGCGTAGATAACCAGAAGACTGATTACAAGTCGGAGCGCAGTGAGAGTTTGCGAATCGCATATTCCTTTGTTTGCCCTCACAATTAAGTTTTCGTTACGCACACAGAACATGAGGTGTCGTGTGGCGTAGTGGTTTGCGTGTCGAGCTGCTCTTTCCCGTGATCGTGGGTTCGAGACCTTCGGAATGTTTCCGCCTTCCTTCGGAATGGAAGAAAAGCCGTGAGACCCGTGTCTGTTCGATGCCAGGTACACGTTCAAGATCCATACCCAGGCATCAGGCTTAGCTAAGTTAAGAGAAATTACCAGGTCGCGTCCTGGTTTTCTTTTTAGTGCGGAAGTGCTGGTGGACCTCCTTAACAAATTTGGTCAAGCGTTATCAAAAATGGACAAGGTGATAATTGCACACGATATGCGTAAAATTACATAACCCGCACGCTCAACGGAACCAACCACCGCAAAATATAATTGATAAATCAAAATCATTTGATTATCAAAATCTAGTGCTTTAAGAGTGTCTAAATTACATTTTTTTCTGTTTCTTTCTCAGTTACGTCGAAAACTCACGAGCGGCGCAGCGCAACGCCATGAAATGTGGACCGGATATACTGCACACGTAATTCCGCAAATTTCTAGGTCAACTCAACTCAATGATCTCAATTTTGAAAATTTCTTGAGAAATCAGTGCAGTTGAAGATTTAACCATAGTTTCATAGGAAAATTCAAAGATGGCGCTGACGACAAAAGGATATGTTTCGCACCATATCCTGATTTATTTTCCAATTCATTTTAACAATTTTTTTTTAGGTGATTGCTATTCTACAAAATGGCAATAAACTTCGATATACCTTTTCATTTTCAACAGACTATGTTCAGTTTAAAATAGTTTTAAATGCTCTTTAAAAATATTTAAGATCACGTGTTATGAGGTAACAAGACCGAGAAACGTTTTGTAGTGCTCACAAAAGAATGTGTGTTAAAATATTCTATTTTAAATTGTCGCAGGGAATACAGTTTCATTGAGAAACAAATGTTCATGATTCCGGTTGAAGCCGTGCAATTTCTCTCGAAATCATTTTAAAAAAATTGAAACTGTTTAATTGACATCAATTTCACCGAGCAGGGAATGGTTTCCCGACAAATCTTCGGCGCGAAGAGAAATCTTCGGCGCCCTGTGATTGGCTGATTTGGTGACGTTTCGCTTTCTAAGTTGCAAAACGTCACCAAATCAGCCAATTACAGGGCGCCGAAGATTCGTCGGGAAACCATACCCAGTACAGGTTAAAAAAAAGCATCGTCGTGATCCGTGATGGGATCTCCGCTCCATCACGTCTCACGTTCGTAAGCGTGACGTATGCCGCGCGCGCGCGCGCGATTCTCCGCTGTGTCGCAAACTCTCGTGAATAGTTACCTGTACACGCGCGACTGGAAAAACCTGTAGGTCGCAATCAACCCGTGAGAGCTTACGTGGCGCTGGCGTTGTACATGTACATATACAGATACAGGCGTTTTCGGATGATGCTGGAAGTGTGGTGGCGGCGCGGCTGCGTTTCGCTCACTCACTGAGGTGTGGAGCAGCGCTTGGGTGGGGACGGCGTCACCAGCGCTGCGCGTTTTGCTATTGGGATTGGGGGGACTAACCAACTAATAAGAGATACGGGCAAAAGTTTTCCGCTCTAGACTCACTGTAGGATCGACCGAACCGAACCATTTACCTGTCGTCTTCTCCCGCTCCACGCGGGGTCAGTGTGACCGGCGGAATGTGATTGTGGATGGGCCAAACGAGACCACGAGTCGAGAACTCGACAACTCCAATCGTGTATGTATATAGTGCTTTGTTTTTTAACCGTCGGAACACTTTCTTGTCGAAGTTATGGATTTTTATTTTTGAGTGTGGTGGACAGGAGTGAATTTCTGATAATAGTTTCGGATGGTTTTTGGCTGGGTGAACCTTTACGGGGTTGATCCCACAACCTTCTGGTCTGATCTGATTTTGAGCGGTATAAAAGTGCTTTATGATTCGATTCTCTGTTTTCGTTTAGAAAACATTTTTCGGAGATACCGAGATTAATCATGGTCACCAATTTTCCTCCGAGTTTTAGATTTATTCGGTTGGTGTTCAATTTTCGGCTTTTTATGAACGGTTAAATTAAGTTGAGAATGGCGGAACCGTAATTTTAATATTAGTGAGCGTGTAATGAAAATTCCATGTTTCGTCAACAGTTTGTGCTGTGCAGTATATGAATATTTTACAGGGTATGTTAATTTTGTAGTGCAATTAATGTTTCGTCGTAAATCTCTTGATTCTTGAAACTACTGACCAACTGGTCCCTAGTAGAGATCAGAAACTACTGCATTGTCGATCGACAATTTGAAATAATGATAATAAAAATATGCGAAAGTTGTTATAGAAATTCTTAAAACTAGATCACCGAATCGTCTCACACGATTGGAAAAAAATCGCTCACTGATCGATTTATTCCTTAAACGTCAGATATTGTATCTAATTCTTCGACATTTTTTACGTTCCGTTTCAGTAATCGCTCCATTGAACCAACATAGTCGGTAATTTCTACAAGAAATCCAACTGCATTTCGGAACTGGATTAGTGAGACGATTTGTCAATCAACGAAATAGTTATTCCGCGACGGTCTTCAAAAATCAATGTTCATCGGATCGGAATCACTCATAAAACAATTCTATTGAGTAATGAATTGGGGAAGATCGACTTTTTAACTCGCCAAGATCGAAACTTGTTATATTTAAAGGCGAGACATTCCAAGACGATTTATATTTTTTTAAATAAAATGCTTCGAAAGTTTGGACGACGCTCTTTCCAGCGGGTGATGGTCATTCGGTTCCTGGTCATCGTCGGTGTGATCGGATTCATTCTGGTGTGGCGGAACAAGGACTGGGGTCAGGAGCAGTCGGACAGCGCGGACGACATGAAACGCGAGGTGATACCGCACGAGGTGCCGGACGCGCCGCCGGACGCGCCGCCGGACGCGCCGCCGAACGATCGGCGGCCGGTCGCTCCCTCCGGGAACCTGGTTCCCGTCGCCGCCGCCAACGTGATCGATTCGCCCGATCACGCCGCGGTCGTCGTCGCGGACGACTCGCCCGAGTCTCTGGCCGAACTCGACCGTCAGATCGCCGAGAGCGCGGCCAAGGTGGTGCCGGGTCTGGGCGAGGGTGGCGCCGCGGTCGTACTGCCGCCGGACGAGAAGAAAATTGCCGACGAGTTGGCGCTCAAGGCGGCCTTCAATATCGTGGCCAGCGACAAGATCACGCTTAACCGGACCACACCGGACAACCGACATCCCAAGTAAGCAAACAACTTTTTCTTTAAACAATATAAGCATATAAGAGGCAAAGTCGTACTTGAAATATAATAAAATAAAATATTCATAATAAATTCATAATGAAATAGGAGACGTCTGTCCCGGAGACAACCCCTATTTCATTATGAATTTATTATGAATATTTTATTTTATTAACTTTTTCTTTGTCCATTCGTGAGAACATGTACCATTTCAAGTTTTTGATGAGAAAAAAATAATTCACAGTATGTTGTGATTCCATAATCATACGATTTGTTTTCACTTTTAAACTGACAATAGTAATTTTCTACGAACACTTTTTTTAATACACTGGCGTTGTCTTTTTTTCGGTCACTTTTTTTAATACACTGGTGTTGTCTCAATTGTTAGACTCCAATTTATTGTTAACTGGAGTACAGCACTCAGTTCCTCTTTAGCCTAAAGCTGTCCTGGTTCCACTATCCATTATCAATTAAATTTACATGATATCCTAGCTATACAGCAAAATTAAATGAGCGCCACCTGGTGTATATATAAATACTAAAACAGGGTAAGCGGAGCTTGACGCGGTTCATAAACATGTGAGCGGAAACCTGATTGAAGTTAATCACTTAGTTATTGGAAACTATCAGTCGCTCAGACAGAATTTGGAAAGATAAGTCTAGGACTTCCTCTATATGTCATTACTTCGTAAGAATTTGCCGCTGTCTAATTTCAGACACTCAAGTTACTCGCAGATCCGTCAGGTGATCCTCGTCGAATTTTTCCCCCAAGCCATTCGCCGCACCACCCGCAAATTCTGCTTACTTTCCGCACTAAATTCTAAGCTCGTTAGTACGATAGGCATAGCAAATGGTATTAACGAAAAAATTGTTATCGGAAAATTTCGTAGTTTCACATGCCCTCGCGATTATAATTTATTATTTCCGAATACTTTGGTCGTCGATTAGTTACCAAACAATTTTTTCACCCGGTATTATTCGTTTTTGGTTGCCGACCCAGTCAGGTCAGACACCAAGTGGCGATATAACACAAATAACATTCACATAAATCGTGCAGATTTTTATTGCCAATTATTGTGATCATATGGCGTAAAGAGGATGAGGTGGGGGTTGACCGGGGGAGGTTAGGTAAGCGAATGCTGGCAAAATGCACGCACGGTGAAATTACATTTTTTGAAAATGCGCCATTATGAATTCAGTTGTCCGCTGCTGGTTCGTGGGATCAACAGGATACAAAAATGGTGGTTTTCCAAAAGAATGGCACCATTACGTACCAATTTCGCGAGGGTCGTTCTCGAAATTCACAAGAGGCGATGAGAATAATTGACCGCTGTTTTTTTTTTTTACATTTTCAATGTGGCGAGTTTCTGCCTAAAGGGAGACATTCCAAAAAACCAATATTTCAACAGAAAATCAAATATAGACAATACTTAATGCAATATTTTGATTAGTTTCACATCTATCAGCAGTCTGTACACATCATTCCCCCTCCCACACACACTTGCTCAAAGTGGTGCCTCATCGACGCCCACCAGCGGTAGACTTATTTTTGTTTATTAGTATTGTTCCCATTTCATTGAGAATGGCTTGTTTCTATATTTAGTACAGCGTAGTGCAACTCAGAATTGATTTTCTGGGTTGAAAATGGGTCTATCAATACAAAAAATTTAAATATCTATATTTTAAGCCTGAAAGTTTGTCGTCTTTCACTTACATTTTTTATTATTTAAACTGTCCGCCTTGGCGTTTACTTACTCGTATAAAATTTACAAAATCGAAAAAAAATTAAGCTGTAGTTCCGCTAATTTTGTAGGTGAGCGCAAGTTATTTCAGATCTAGATTTTGCGTGTTTCTCGAGATTACAGCCGTTGAAGTTTTAAGCATTGCCATTAAAGGTGGCGTCTCCACTTCACCAAAATGGCGCTGAATATTCAATCGCCAATCACGTTTTACCATTGCGTATTTTCCAGCGACATTTTCCACACTAGCTCAGAGCACTATTTCACAAAATAAAAATAAAATATATTTTTGTTATGAAGAGAAAATATATTTTAAATCGTCAAAAGTTCTTATCCTTAAAGAATGCAATATCAGGTGCGCTTAGTCACTGATTAATTGAGCGAATGTAAGGTAGTACAATCCACTATATTGTTGCAGACATAACATTGTTATTAATTGTTTTAGCTCTCAGGAATTTATTTCATCCTATTGTAATTGGCAATCAATTAGACCTCTTTTTTTACTTTAACCGTTCAATATACAGATTGGATGGTTGAAATAAAAAAAGGAATGCCCCAGAGAACTACAATATACTTATATATCATTAAAGCAGGAGAATGCAAAAACAGAATGGGTTGCAGCCGGAGCGCATTGATTCCAATCCTTTGATTCACGAAACCGAACTCTTTTGTTGGAGGACCGCGTGTAGCTGACTACGTACAAAAACTAGGCCTACCTTTGTTTATGTTTAGAATTCCGAATGAAAACGTACACTTATTTTTTGCTTAACAAATTTTTTTATCGTAAAACTTGCGGAATTCCATGTTTTTTTCTATATCCGGTAAATAGATACTCCTTTTACACAACCTGTTTCAGTTGACTTTTTTTAAATTGCCAAACTAACGCATTTTCCGCAAATGGTGAATTTAGGAAAAAAGAAAAAGTGATCGACGGAAAATCAAAAATTTGCTATTTACGAGTTCCTTCTTCCGTGTTGTATTCAGATACAGGAAAATCCACTGATGCGGCGATAAATACGTGGATCAATTACGTGATCTACAGGTGACGCATTTAAAATAAAGGGATACTCTGAGTATATTATGTACATGTACAGTGTGTGTGTTCTGTGGCGGTTGAACCTGGCCAACTCAACCGTGACACAACAATAGCTGCCCAAGTTTGCGTCAATTGCAATGGCACCCGTTCACATTGCACACGGGTGCGCTTTCGCTAATTGGGTGCCGTTGTGGATACCTGATTTTATAAAATTACAGTTTTTAGAGACGAGCCCAATTTCAATGTACGTGTACTAGTATGTGGAACACACTTTCACCAGTGGTGGTGGTACAACGTAGACTCTAAGATTGTCCGCCACCTTGCGATCTTGGTCCATATATTTTTCCCTTTAGAATAATTAGCAAAAGCGGTTCAATTGGGAAGGCAACAAAATTATTTACGCCTCGCAAATTTGAATACAGACGCGATTACTGTCAGCATAAATAGCTGCCGACTATTTAACCGTTTCATTCCAGCATATAAAAAAGGCACTTGCGGTGATAGAAATGGAACACTCAAACATTGTATAAACTGTACGTGTACACCAAAAACCCGATTGCTAATGACGCGCTAGGGGGCGTTAGCGTCTGCAACCTCTCTCCATTATAAAATAAAATATTCATAATAAATTCATAACGAATTCATAATGAACTAGTCTCCGGGACAGCACCGGACGAAAA